>CM051499.1:26547224-26615520 GCA_028031935.1 Paedocypris micromegethes | reverse complement strand
CACACACACACACACACACACAGAAAATTTTACGTATTGTAAGTTCTAGTAGAGAGAGAAAGAGGGAATAAAAGTGTGTTGGTCATTATTATTATACATTCTAAAACAATCTGAAGATTTTCATATTACACAAACTCACACAATATTAATTCTAGATATACAGTACAGTATTCCAGAATATATTTAGTTCATCAAGAAGAATAATCTCAACCAACATTCCACACACAGACCCGTCTACTGCGACCCTTCAGAGTTTGTGTACTATTGCAATGTGGCCACTAGATGTCAGTATAAGGACACTTATTCGTGTAAATGCAACGTGACTACTTAAACATTTTATTTAAATGTCTCTCTCTTGACGTGAACGTCATTATTTCTTGAAGTTTTCACTACAATATTATTTACATTATTTAAATTATCCAACCACCCTCCGACCAATTTGTTTCAATTTCTGGGTTATGAGGAGAAAAGATCCAGTCTGTTTTAAGAAAATCGTGCAGTTATGGATCTTTTATTCTTTGTTAATTGTTTTAGCTTTTTAATTATTATATATTTTGTCATATAGTTATGTTTAAATTAGGCATGGTTTTACTTACATTGTTTATTTTTATTAATATACATTTGTTACAATCCTATGCGTAATTGCTGTATTATTTTACAGTGAGTAGTAATATTATTTATTTAGGCCTTATTTAGTTTCTTCTTAGTAATATTATAATTTTCGATATCTGTTTCTAATTATTATTAATCGGTCTGATCTGTCAATAGGTCTGACTCTCAACGGACACGCCCCCTCCTCTGTGCATTTTCAGCGAAATGCTTTGACTAATTTATTGATTTATGCAAGCTTTTTTTTCCGCAGTCAGAATGGAGATTGAACACTTAAAGACTCAAGAGAGCATATAATTTTTCTTTATTTTAAAAAATTATTATTTATTTGTTTACTCGTGCATGCTTTAAGTAATGTGTATTTGTATCATTATTTAGGATCTATTATTAATAGTGTTTGATCTATTATTAATCGGCCGGTCGGCATGCTTTCCGAAAGACACGCCCCCCTCCCCTTTAACCCGCTCGTGTCCGCGTCTCGCGCCGATCGAGTCCGTGGGAGGAAGGCGAGGAGGGAATATGAGGTAGAGGCTCAGGACGCGGGAATAATGGCGGCGCCGCTCCGGCGGGACACCTTACCTGAGAACTGGTTCTACGGGGTGTGCAAGGACGGCCGCGTCTTTTTCATTGAGTGAGAATTTTGTGTGTATTACCGCGGGAGGACGCGTCGGTTTCACGCGTCACGCGAGTGTTTTCCCGACGTTTGCGTCGCTAACAGGTGGTTTGTTTTTCCGCCAGCGATGAGGCGAGCGCCACTACTTGGCTTCATCCGCGCACCGGTGAGCCCGTCAATTCCGGACACATGATCCGCTCCGGTAAGTTCATGAGGCGCTTGCAGACGCTGGAAGAGAAAAGTAGAAGTTGAGCGTGTTTTCCTCCATCCTCCTGTAGATCTGCCCGGCGGCTGGGAGGAAGGCTTCACCAAGGAAGCTGCGAGCTTCTTCATTGAGTGAGTACTCGCGCTTTATCTCCGTTTGTCCGTGGCTCAGGTGAAAGCAGCTCTTCGCTGGACGTTGAAGAACGTGTACAGGCTTTGCTCGGAGTTGCTGATGATGTTTTGTCAGGTGAATGTGGGTTTTTTTTTGAGTAGAACATGAAGGGTTTTCCTCAGGATTGCTGATCAAGAAGTTTCCACTGGTGAATCAGGGTATTTTCGCGACAGGTGAATAGGGGTCTTTTCGAAAGGTGAATCTGTTTTTTCGACAGGTGAATCAGGGGTTTCTTCGACAGGAAAATAAGGCTTTTTTCGAAAGCTGAATCAAGGTTTTTTCGAAAGGTGAATCGGGATCTTTTGGACAGGTGGATTGGGGGTTTCTTCGACAGGAAAATAAGGGTTTTTTCGAAAGGTGAATCAAGGTTTTTGGGACAGGTGAATCTGAATTTTTTGACAGTTGAATTTCGGTCTTTTCGTCAGGTGAATCGAGGTCTTTTCGACAGGCGAATGGGGGTCTTTTTAACAGGCAAATGGGTTTTTTTTGACAGTTGAATTTGGGTCTTTTCGTCAGGTGAATCGAGTCTTTTCGATACAAAGATCGGGGTCTTTTCAAAGTCATACAAGCAGGCTTTGTTGAGGATTGCTGAAGAATTTTTGTCAGGGTCTTTTTGACTAGTGAATCAGGATCTAATTGACAGGTGGATCGGGGTCTTTTTTACTAGTGAATCAGGATCTAATCGACAGGTGGATCGGGGTCTTTTGTACTAGTGAATCAGGATCTAATAGACAGGTAAAATGGGTTCTAGTGGACCAGTGAATTGTGGTCTTTTGGACCAGGGAATCGGTGTCTTTTTGCCGGTGTCAGAGTAGGACATGACCAGGTTTTGCTTTACTTTGTGAAGTTTTTGTAGGTGAGTCTGGCTCTTTTTGTGAACTGATTGGACTCAAAGGTTGCGCTTTATCTTTTATTTCACTGTTATTGTGTCACGGTCTTTGTTGGTGATGATCAAGTTCAAAGTCTCGACTGGTCCATTTACACTTCTAGCCGATTGGTTTATGACGCTCTAAACTCCTTCAGGCCCGAGAGCATCGCTTCTTCCCACTCGCTTTGACTCCGCCAGGACCTGATGGCCAACAATAATGTCCCGTTGAGTTTTGAGACTTTTAACGAAAGCATTTTACTGTATTGTCAGAAGGTTGATTCCTCACCAATCCAGGTGAAACGTTTCTCCGGATGGAAGGTTGTCATGGTTCCACCTGGAAGACATTTCACTGTTAATCAGCTGCTAATTCAGTTCTTGTCACATGAAGCCACATCATCGACGACTGCAGCATCATTTTGATAAGGTCCCTAGTGGCCATGTTGAGAAACTCACACACTCACTTTCATTGTTGTAGGTGTCACTTGAGTTTCTATGATCAATAGAGGCTGTGGTGGGTATAAGTGCAAGACGGTGAGACTCCGCCTCCTGCTGCCTAATCCCACATGGGTCACATGACGTGTCGGTGTGTTTGAGGATCTCGAACGAGTTGAGTTTGTTTGAGGAACGACGAACAGGATGTAACGGCTACGAATGACTGACGCACCTGACTAATGGTCGGGGGGTTAACAGGAAGTAGTGTGTGTGTGTGTGTGTGTGTGTGTGTGTGTGTGTGTGTGTGTGTGTTCACCAAGAAACAGGATTTTATGCTAGTATTTGCGAGTCTTGCTATCAATCGGATCACACAGAAAATATTTATTATGTACAGCTAAAGAGGAAATGTTGGCGTTTACTTGGAGTCTGATGAATAATTAACTTTAATAAGCTGCTGTATGTCAGTGTTTTATTGGAATATCTGATTTAATGAATGTTTAACCGTCTGACTTGTATTATTGTTGTGCACTTTCCATCTCCTGCTTGGAGAATGTTGGTGGTGTGGGTGGGCGATCTGTGATGGAGGGTCCATCAGACATTATCCTGAAGCTGGAGATTGTGACCTACTGATTGGCTGATACAAATCTAGCAGACGCTGATGCGGCACATCTGATTGGCTGTCAATCATGACTCGTTTTAAACAAGTAGACCAAAAGATCAACTGAAGCGTTCCCCCTTGAGCATTTGCAACTACCTAAAGACCCTAAAGTGGTCAAAATAAATCTCATTACAATTAATTTTTTTTTAAAATAATTAAATCAACTATTATTTATATTTGCAAACCCTACTATGACAAAGACCATAAAGTGGTCAAAATACATTTCATTAAAATACATTTTTTTTTCAAATGTTTAATAATATTAACATTTGTAAACTCTACTAAGACCAAGACCCTAAAGTGGTCAAAAAGTATCTCATAAAACAATTTTTTTATGAATCAACTAATATTTATATTTGCAATAGAGGCAAATGGTTCCGATTTGCTAAAACACATCCAGTTTACATCAGATCAAATGTCAAGATTTGATTGGCTAGCCTAATAATCAGACATTGGGAAAGCACATTTCAGTCTTGTGCAATTTAGAAACGACTCCTTGCACGTTTGCAATGTGAATCATTTCTCGGCACTATTATTTAGGTATTATTTTCCGATTCATTTCATTATTTTTTACGTGCACTCAAATTCATACACACCTACAACGGCCACACTGATGCTTTCTGTTTATTCTAGTTTTGCGGAATGTTGCAGGTAATTAGGGGATTATCTAGTTGATGGATTAGTAAATCAGTAAGTGAGTTAGGGATGGAGACTGGGAATGTGTGCAGTGGTGAGTCAGACTGAGGATGTAGAAGTGCTGCCTCTGTAGCTACTGTACTTGCCATTAGCAAACTGGATCTTATGTAACCGTGTCAAAAAGGTAGACTCAACCTTTTCTATTTCTAACAGTTTAGAAAAATGTCTAGCTACAGTACTGAGAAAACAATGCTTTCTTTACCTTGATTTCTTTCAGTCCATTTTCTGAACCCTTTTCTATTTATGGGTCACGGGGTGATGGAGTTAATTCCAGCAGCTCTGGGCCAGAAGGCGAGACACGCCCCCTGAATTGCTGACCGACCAATCAGAGAAAAGAGCACACACACATTTATTCACACTCAATCACATTGCAGATTCCTACAGTATACATCATACGTTTATTAAAGATTTTGGATGTTGCTTGTTTGTTAGAAATCATTGTCACACTTTCAATCTACAAGTACAGTTATTTTTGTACTGCGACTTTTAACACAAATGTTGCATTTTTTTAAATTGAGCATGTGACTCTGATTGGCATCTTAATGAGTGTTGCATAAATTTGTACGTGAAGAAAAAATGTAAAAATAAAATCAATCCGTGTAGCTCATGTCAGAGATGCACGATTAATCGCTAATAAATTGTTTCCAAATCGAAATTGCTAAAAGGTAGCGATTCCTGCAATCTTATTTTGCAGGAATTCACGCAATCTTATTCCTGCATATATACGACTCTAAATGTGTCTGATTACAGGAAAAAAAGAGATTAACGTACGTAACCGTATCAGATGCCTCACGTAACATTCATCTCCGTTTGATGATGCGTGTAGATCGTGTAGAGAGAGAGAGAGAGAGAGAGAGAGAGAGAGAGAGAGAGAGACTTTCCGCATGTCGTGTGAAACAAACGTTTACAAACGACTTTGAATAAAAATACATAATAAGTAGAAACATCGCTGCACACGCCTTTAAGAGCCGCTCTCAAAGACAGTACACAGACATCGGAGCTGCTCGCCATTAAAAGGTGTAACGAAACAAACGTGTTATACTACATATATTTGAGTGTTTATATACAGTACATGTATAAAAATGTAATTCATGATTGTGTGACGGTATCCACGATTAATCGTGTTCAAACCTTCAGCTGATGAAACCAGGATGTTCTCCTTAAAGATGGTGGAAGCCACGCTGCTGCATTAGAATCCCATTACATAGTCTCTGTGATGAAGCGCAGTGAGTTTCTCTAGATGTTTCTGAACATATTTATGAGTCCTCCAGGCTGCGAGGGCGGGTGAGCTCTACAGCTCTTCTTCTTCTGCCTTACATCATCTGGGACTTTTGATTCGCTCTCATTACTTTGATTAACGACATGTTGAAGTGAGAAGTTGTGGCTTTACAGTGAGGAAGAGCCGAGTTTGAGTCCCCGTCTGGACCGACTTGGGTCAAAAAACACTCTTGCTTAAAATTGTGGATTGGATTGGGACAGTACATGTTTGTGTCCTGTGACGTGATTGGTTGGTTAGGGATTTTGCGTCAGTTTAGGGCTTCTTGTGACCTGGTAATGGGTAAAGCCAACTTTAAATTGAAAAGGAAATGTTTCATATGGAGTTGTGGTACAGTGGTAGGGGACTTGGACTGGTGTCCAAAAGGTTGCCGGTTCGAATCCCCCCTACAACTAGTTCTACAACTAAACGTCCATGGGCAAGACACTGAACCCCCACATGCCCCCCGGGCGCCGCACTGTGCTGCCCACTGCTCCGAGTTCATGTCTGATCGGATGGGTTAAATGCAGAGGAAAAATTTCCCCATGAGGGACTAATAAAGGTTCAATTTAAATAAAGGTTCAATTTATAAATATGTATATATTTCAGTTTATATTAGTAAACAGTAGAATGTGCATCATTATAAATAGGCAACAATTGAATATTTTTTTTTTTTTATTAAAAAAAATCCTGGATTCAGCTGTTTTTTTTTTTTTTTTTTTTTTTTTTTTTTTGGATAAAAAAAAAAAAGAGATATTTCATAAGTTCTACAACGAGAATAGAAATGGACTAAATGGGTTTATTTATTAATAAATATTTGTCCCGTTATCTGGCTGTTTCCTTCTCGAAAGACGTTCTTTTGTTTATCCATTGACGGAAACCATAAATATCGTGAATCACTTTTTATAAGTCGCGACCTCGGATTTATCTTTTTCAACGTTCCAGATTTTAAAAAGGCAAATAGAATTGAGTGACAGTCCATTAATTGGCCCGTGTCATGGAGGTGAAGTCGAACATCAGCGTCTCCTCGTCCTGCTGGAGATGACTGACCGTGGGCTGAGCAGGACATGCTGGAGGTGGAGGAACAAAGGAGGGATTGAAAGGCTGATGGGTAATGGCGTGCTTTAGTGGTGACCAGCAGCATTAGATCGCCCGCATTAGTATCAGACGCGGACACAGAGAGGCGACTACTTCTGGGATGGGAAACGGCTTTGGGTGTGAAGGGGACTCGGGTCATGAGGAGGTTCTGGTCAGACACCAGTTGTCCTGGCCGGGAGCGGAGTGGACTGGTTTGGGGCTGGACAGGTGCGTGTTTTCTGTGTGTTTCTAGAGGTTCTCCTCTAGGTTTATTTCCTCTCACCCCGACTGGCCACTGTCGCGATCTAGCTTGCTCTTCTGCTCATAGCCCATAGTCTGAACAACAATGGACTTTTTTTTTTTTTCGTATTTTCTGAACACAGATAAATAAGAGACGTTTTTTTTTCATAAGAAATTTTTGTCCCTAATTTGCATAGCGACTTTGCATTGGACTTTAATTAAGAAAAGCGCAATAAAAATAAACTTGAACTTTTCAGAGGATTCTGAACAGTGTGGTATTGCATGGTAGTGGGTGATAAGAGTGAAAATTCATATCATGATATTTTCTAATGTCCAGTTGCAATCCGTATTATATCAAGATATTGGGAGGGGGTGGACATTACATTTTAGTAGACCCTAATTACATTATTTGTACACAAAATCTGTATTGTAAATTTATTTAAAGAAATTAGATACAGGAATTGGATACCATTTTTAATACAGTGTGTCTTTTAAAAGTAATAGCCTTGGCTATTAGCAAGAGAGAGAGAGAGAGAGAGAGAGAGAGAGAGAGAGAGAGAGAGAGAGAGAGATTACATTGTCACACTTTCTTTCTTTCTTTCTTTCTTTCTTTCTTTCATGTCTTCTTGTCCTTCAGCAAATTCATCTCTCATCAATCTGAGTTTATGTGCTACGTTTTAGCTTACTAATATGTTTACAAATGCATTACATTTCTATAACTCTGATCATTAGAGTAAAAAGTGAGTGAGTTTCTCTATATGGCCACTAGGGGTTGTATTCAAATTGTGCTCTGCATTTAAACATCCAGTGAAATTACACACACATACACAGTGAAGTGACAGCTTTTAAAAAATACATTAAAAAATTGTCTTTTATTTTAAACGTGTCATATTTCCAGAGCTGCACACTATTATCATTAGCCTTATGAATTGATGTCTGACTAATTAGTCACAAACATGAGTTCTAAAAATAACTAGCAGTCTTAATGTGTTTCATAATAGTATCACATATAATTCATTAGCGATTAATGTGTAATACTAGTTATTATATAATATCATGTATTATCAGTAGCAACATATTACACCTATATGAAGGTAATACAAGGTGTGGTTTTTCATCGACCGAACAATTTCTACTACACAACATTGTACAATTTGCAATCACAATAAATGCATTATTATTCAAATTGTACATCATTGTTACACAAAACTGCAAGATATATTGTTATCACGTGTACAGTATATACACATGGGTACATGCAGTATATACACTGTACAAAAACACTTTTCAATTTAAGTAATAGTAACTTACATTAGCAGTCCTGGTTTATAATGTAGTGAAAGAACCGCGGGCTGTTCCAGGGAGCTGGGATTTATTAATAGTGCGGACCGGAGAGATCGGGAATAAAATATCTGGTTCATACAGTATATACACTTGAGTCGGCAGTCACGATTCAGAGTTAAATTATGGATAACGTCTTCATTTTTAACAAGGGAAGACTTTTGCGTATCATGCGTATCTTGTGCTCTTGTGATGAAACGACCGAGAGGTGATTTTATTGCCGAATGTTACTAAACGTTCCAAAATAGACTTCCGCTCAAGGTCAAAAGTGGTAAATCCTTCCAGAAAGAAGACGTCCGCCTGACCGCTGTGTCCCGCAGATAAGCCACACACACGTCACCATACACACACTTCACACTCGTGGCCGGATCACACACTATGATTTAGTCAGACCGGCCTGCTCACGAGAATGAAAAATCCTGGCAAAGTTACGCAAATCACTGTTAAAATCTGCGAATAGTAATTTCTTCCTTGTCTTATTCTTAGACGTGTGTAGGAATCATTAAACCGTGTTGTTCCAGTGGGGAATACCACATTTCGGGGCAAATTCAAATTTGATTGGTTGAACCTGAATGCAAACCGAAATTTGTATCACCTTTGGCTGACGTCACTCCCATTCAGTCACCGCCCACCATGATTTAGCCCCACCCACCGATGCTGATTGGCAGATTTTAAATAAATATTTAAAATTAAACATTTAATGCATTTTTATTATAATAATAATTATTATTATTATTTTGCCACACATGCGACTACGCAATTGCAGATAAATTCGCAATTTGGAAGTTATCCATTTTAGCAGGTTAATCCATTTTAGCAGGTTTGTTCATCACTCAGATGTATGAAAAAAATGCATAGTTAAAAACTTTGTCAAAATGGTAAATGTTAAATTTCTGTAATGTTTAGTGCCAAAACAATTTAAATAACACTAGTTAGTATTTCGAAATAAATAAAAAAATAAAGATTTTTTTTTTTACTTTTTTTTTTTTTCCAATTAAATAAAGTTCAAGCGTTATTCATGAATAATGTTTTGGAATAATGAATAAGGTTAATAATGGAAATTATTCACAAAAGATAATAATAAACAAGTGACCATCTTTAGGTCAGGTAGACAGACAGGCAGGTGGTCAGATAGACAGATGGAGCAGAGGAGGGAGAGAGTGCACAGCTCTAATCACTTTTCTCTGAAGAGTAAAACTCTGGAGGACACGTAATTGATCCCGCCATCGGCTCGCCAGCTTCACCTTTGTGCTTTACTTAATCAAGCTCATTACTGGAACTCTCGCTCACGGACTTAAACGTGCCAACAACAGTCAACCTCCAGCTCCAAACACAGACTCAGTAGATCAATCATACGTGACCTAAAATAACAACAGTTGTATCTAGCTTCCATTCTGCAACATCAGTTATATGATAATATTTTAACCATCTTATTAAAGATATTTATGGAGCCAAAGTAGCTCATACAACCAGTCTAACCGGTTCACGCGGTACTGGTGACTGTAGTATCATTATACAGTATGATTATAATGACTGTAATAACCCTGGCGTGTTTCACAAATATTGAAACAGTTGATCTAGTGTAGTGAGAGGTTTATTAGGGGGAAAATCTGTTCTAGACTCAAGTTCGTGACCCGGTCAGGACCTTTCTGGGTGTTTCTTGCGTGGGTTTCGAAAATATTTGTTTAGATATTAGATATAGATAGACATACTTGTATAGATAACCATATATATTTATATATACACATACACAAAAACGTGAATACCCTATATCTTCCAATAGTAGCAGGGGCGTTTATTCAAAAAAATTATTCAGACGGTCAGGCATTTAATAGAGACCTGCGTCTAATTGAGACAGGCTCTTATCCAAAAAACGGGATTTTATATAAAATTTTATTTTATTAAATATTATATTATTTTTATACGTGTGTGTGTGTGTGTATACATATTTATGTGCTTTTGCCGCTACACATCTGTCTTGAGGAAGCACTGGGCACAGAGATAAATAAATAAAAAAATATACGTGTACACACACACACACACTCAATTTTGTGTCATGAAAAGTCACCTTTTATTTTCTAAGCACAAGGATAGACTGTCGACTTTCATGAAAGTTCTCTATTTCTGGCCATTTTGAGCGTTTGGTTGACTCCACAAATGTGATGCTCCAGATTCTCAACCTGCTCTAGTGAAGATCAGTTTTATAGCTTCTTTAACCAGCTAAACAGTTTCCAGCAGTGCTCACATGATCAAACAAGGGTTTTACAATCATTCATTATCCTTCTGACACTATTAGCAAACACATTGCAGCATTAAAACACTGGAGTGGCAGTTGCTGGAAACGGGCCTTGTTTCACTTATGTAGATATTGCATCAAAAACCAGACAACTAGAATAGTTATTTACCACATTAGCAATGTATAGAGTGTATTTCCGATTAGTGTAACGTTATTTTCATTGACATGTCCTTATTTTTGACAGAAAAGCACAGTTTTTTTGTCAAAGTCACCCCAAACTTTGATTGCACACCAGTGATGAAACTGGCTTTGGCTCTTGAGATTTGGTTTCCTTCCTGGCAGCGAGGGAAGGTGGTTGTGCTCACTTCCCCCTCCCTTCCTCTTCACTTCCTCCCCCCCGTGAGAGTGTGCGGCTCTACGTCAGAGCACACGACTGCTGCGCGAGTGTGTGTGTGTGTGTGTGTGTGCGCACCGGTGAGGAAACGGGAGCATCGGAGACTCCACGCAGATGCACCATCACGATGCTTTTGCGTTTCCCGTTTCACCGACGTGCATCTCTAGTAGTCACGGCTTCTGCCAGTCCACTGCATTGGCGTGAGAGCAGACGAGCTGGAGAGAACTGGATCGACTGGCTTGAAAGTGGCTCTCCGTTGGACTTTTGGCTCCGATAGTTGATCTTCTCACAGTTTTTGTCCACAACGGGGTTTTTTCATTTCTGCTTCACAAAGCAGCCGAGCAGGACTTTGCGTGAGAGTCTCATCTTGCCGGTTCAGTGGAATTAAACCATGTGGAGCCAGTCTGGATTTCCTGATCACCATCAACCTCAACCCAGTCACCCGTTTTACTACGTCCCCTACAGGTGGGTTCTCTTCCTCTGGTTCTAGACCCCACTAGTGGATCTGGATTGCTGAGACCAGTAGAGCTCCACGTGTGATTGGCGTTCCTGGATCGGGAATGTCTGCAGAAGACCGATTATCAACCTGCACAACGGTTGATCCTCGCTCTAGTGGGTTTTCGTGGGATAAACCGAGATTAAATCCAGACCATGTGCGTCTGTAGGGGGGATTATTTTGCGATGGGAACGAATTACCTATTTGGTTGGAGATAAGACGTTGAGGGATTCCAACGGTTCCTGTTGAACTGGCAGGTCGAGCGAGTTCTGTGTTCCGTTGCCCTGACGATTTCTTTGAAAACTAGTGGCTACATTCCAGACTAATATTTCTCAATAGAAAGCGTGTTTATCATTTTTTGGCAAGGAAAGGGTATTTTTATTAACTTTCAAAATATTGCTTTTAATCGTAGCTTTCTGTCCGAATGGGAATAGGTTTTGGCCTCAACACATTAATTTAGGATTATGGAACAATATTTCAAACTTAATTTGCAAGTTTTGCAGTTGGAAGTAATGCACACCGTTGGAATGTCATCGCAAAGCATTTCATGAGGTCAAATAACCAGCCAATCAGAGGCAGGGGGAGGGGCTTTTGCACTTAGAGTTGTGAATGATTGGGCAATTGTTGTATATAAAATCTACCGAATAAATGATCCACTTTTTGTGCAAACATTTATTATTTTACTATTTACAAGTTCCTCCTGTGAATATTAAGTTCTTCTCAGAAATTTTAGTTCAATTTAACTTCTCCTTGTCTTCTTGCCAGGACATCGCTGCCCTTTCTGTCACGGTCGACCCGCCCACTGTTGCTGATTGGCTCGTTCTGTGACTGTAAATTAATTTAATTCGCTTTTGCGTTAGATGAACGCAAATTGATTGCAATTTTTCACACTGGCCACACCTGTGAAATGCGAATACAGTTTGACTAATTTGCCCTAAATGTGGTTCATATATAACTCAGAATATTGAAATCAGGCCAAGTGCAATACATCCTTGATCTTCAATGATGGAAGCCGTTTCCATCAGTATTTTATTCACTGATGATTCGAAATGATATTTCCTGCTAACAATAATCATTTTATCGAATACTCCCCGTGTACATTTTACTCCTCTTTGATTTCCATCGTGTCATTCTTTGGCCTTTTTCTAAGCGGCATTTCATCAGCGCTGATTAGAAATGCATCTCTTCACATAAAAGATCTCGCCTCTGGGATAAAACCAACAGCGCTGGGTGTGATCATCTGTGCCATTTACAAAAGCGCAGAATTTGCACAGGGAGCCCATCTGCGATCCGAACACCGACCAATCACAATCCAGCTATGGTCCCCGAGTGGCCCAGCCGAGACCCCGAAATCAGGCTAAAAAAAGTGCCTCCGTCATCCAGGCTTTACAGGCGTGACTTAGCCGCCGCGTCAGGAGATTGAGCGGATCAGAGATCAGCGGGATGATCCAGATGTGTGATTTGTGAGAGACTCATTCATGGCTGCTGTGTGGGACGAGTGGACGGCATCGGGACGCTGAACCTTCTAGCCTTTCCTTTTCTTTGGGAGGTTTTTTTGATGTTTTAAGATGGATAGTTCTTGATTTAATGAGGGCCGGACATGCTAAGCGACTGCTTTCAGAGCTGCTGGGGACTGACGCTGGGAAGGTAGGACTCCGTCAGGCCTTGGTTCTGGCTTTCTGTGGGTTGGAAAATCAAGTTGGTGTTTTAAATGCATCAGACCCGTTTTTTTGTAGTTTTTTTTTCTTCACAAGAGCTCGAGGTTCGCAGGCTCCGTGATATTTCTGTGCAAGATTTACAACGTTTTAAATCCTTGGAGTCTTTTAAGCCACATTCATCAGATTTTGGTAAACCCAGAACATCAACTTGATGGAAAACATTTTTTACATGCAAAATATGGAAAAAGCGGCGAAAATATGAAAAGAAAACTTTCTTGATATCTGGATAATGCTGCAATGTGTCTTTTTATTTTTTAATGGAACGTACGTCAATGAATAGCAACTAGATATTTAAAAAACACATGTTTATAGAACTGTATTTACTACATTTTATAGAACTTGCATTAAATTCTAAGAAACAATAGTTGAACCACAGTTAAGAAAGCATTTATAAACCCAGACATGGAAAATAAGCTATAAATCTCACCAAATGAATAAATTTGAATCATTTCAACCTAGAAAAGGAAAAAATTTAATTCAAATTAAAATCATATGTGGTACAACATGTAGTGAAATGTGTTTTTGATCGTTCCAGCATTTAAACACAGGGATGGGGGAGGAAAAAAAAAAAAGAAAAATAAAGAAAAGAAATATGATAAGAACATGATATAAAGATAAAAAAGTTATTCCAAATGTGCAAAGGGAAATACAATAAAAACATAAATAGAAATACGATAAAAACAAGATACAAGATAAAATATGCAATATGAATAAAAAAAACAAAACTTATAAGATAAAAAAAATACAGTTGAATAACGTAGAAGTGAGTAAAATGTATGTAAAGTGTAACAAAAATGTATGAAAAGTGACTTCAGAAAGGTTTAAAGTGTAGGAGTATGTACAAACTTTGTACAAATACGTGTCATTGTGACCATATTAATTTTCCAAATTTGTCACGTCTTCCTCTAAACGGCTTTGTGACATTTAAATGCCGCAGTATTCTGAAGGGAACGTGAAGTGTGTGTTCACGCTTATTGTTCGGCTAATTGTTTGTCAGAGAAAGTCTGACCGAGTCTGGCCTTCTGTAATCCCATGAATCGATGGGCTCCATAAACCGAGGATGATTTGTTCAGAGGAGAAAAAGACAAGTTTGTTTACTCGTGTTCTTGCAGCAGAAATGCCACAGGCTTTGGGAGAAACGGCGGGGGAGAGCTGGTTGTAAATATCTGGAATAATGTTAGATGTCACTGTGGGTGGAGAACATTCCGGAATGTTTGTGGATAATGTTTCTTTATCTGGTTGGATATTCCGACGCTGACCGCGAGACGGAAGCCACCTCTGTGTCGGGTTGATGAAGCATCTGCATCTGCTTTTTCTTATGGTTTGTGTATTTTGAAGAATCCTGAAATTCTCTTTGTACAAAGAAGAGTACAAAAACTCCTCAACAACATTTCTCTTTCAAAATTACAAGTAGTGTGTGTGGCATATGCAAGATTGTAACGTGTGTGAGTATAGCGATGGTGAAAGAAAGAGATTAAGAGAGAAGTGAGCTGATAAGAGACAGAAATCGAGAGAGATTGAGTGTCAGTGAGAAAGAGAGAGAGATTGTGAGAGATGGAGAGAGAGAGAGAGAGAGAGAGAGAGAGAGTTGAAAGAGAGATGGAGGGTATGAGAGAGAGAGAGAGAGAGAGATTGTGACAGAGAGTGAAAAATTAGAAAGTGAGAGAACGAGAGTGAGAGAGAAGGTGATTGAGGGAGAGTGATCATGAAAGTGATTAGAAGACAGAGATAAATAGTGACAGAGTGAGTGAGTGAGTGAAAGAGAGAGATTGATTCAGATAGTGAAAGAGAGAGAAATAGTGCGATTGAGAAGAAGAGAAAAAAATGTATTAATCAGGTACATATACATACATGCTATGATATAGAGTAAAATGCTTTTTAACAATCGCTCAGCTTCTTTTCACAATAAAAACTAAATAGAGTGAAAAACAGTAGAGATGGTGAGAGAGTCTGGCAAGAAAGAAAGTGATTAAAAAAGAGGTTGAGATGCTGAAAGAGATAGTCAAGGAGAGTTGTCAAAAAGTTGAAGGTGATTGTGGAAGAGTGAGATGGTGATAGAGTAAGCTTGTGTGTAGTAGTGAAAGTAAGTGATGGGTCGGAGAAGAAGTGCAAAGTTACAAAAAGTATTTGAGCAAGACGGAGAAAGTGAAAGGGTGAGCAAAAAAGCCACAGTGAGTGTGATGAAGTGTGAAATAAAGTGATAGCGAGTGAGAAAGTGGCAGAGTGAGATCTTGAGAAAGAGAGAGAGAGATGGTGGTGTGTAGTGACTCACACTAGACACTCAAGAGTGAACGACAGATCCGGGCCAAAGACGCGGCGGGATGGAAGGGTCTGAACGACAGGGTGGTAGAGCTCCACCATTCTGGACAGAATCAGAATCACGATTTTTTTTTGCTTGGAATAAAGATCACGATTTTTTTTTTTTGCTTGGAATAAAGATCACGATTTTTTTTTGCTTGGAATAAAGATCACGATTTTTTTTTGCTTGGAATAAAGATCACGTTTTTTTTTTTGCTTGGAATAAAGATCACGATTTTTGGACCAAGCTGGATAAATAGAGTATAGAATAACACGTACTACTTTTAAATGTATATAAGTGAAAGGAAAAAGTATGTAACATAGTGGTGATGTTGTAAAGAAAATATCTTTAACATCTTATATAACCCTTTTTTATATCTGCAAAATCTTTCAAGCAAAAAGTCCCAAAATGGTTTGTATTCAAAACTTATTTAGGCACTAATTTGATCCAGTAGAAACTAGTCTTGTCACAATACTAGAAATAGCAATTTCGACATGATTCTTATCAATACTTGGTACCGTTTTTGATACCATGGGGAAAAACTGCAACAATGTTTTCATTTAAACCGTTCGCGAAGACTCTGCACTCGCTGACAATTTTTATTGTGCGCATGCGCAAAGCTGAGGGACCCGAAGCCTCAAAGATATTTTTGGGTCACAGTTTCGTTTCAAATTTTCCAGTAATGATACTTATCCATATTTTTAACAACACAAATCAAACGACTGGAGTTCAAGTTTATTTATGCAGTTTAGTGCTTTTCTTTTTTCGAGACCAACGCAAAGTTGCTATGCAAATTAGGGAAAAATTGTCTTTTAAGGAAGAAAAATGTCCACTATTTATCTGTGTTCAAAAATGTGTGAAAAAGAGTCAGTAAAAAAAAAAAATGTCCCTTGTCCAGTTGTTCAGACTATGGGCTATGACCAGAAGAGCAAGCTAGAATACATTTATTTATTTATTTTTTGACGATGAATTGTGCAGCTCTACAGGATGGCATTGTCTATTTCCTGTCCGCGAGACAGAAGCCCCGCCTTTCACTCGGGCGAGGGCCACACGGCTGGGCGCTAAACAGCTGGAGACTATTTTAAAGCCAGATCCATGTTTCCTGTGGCCTCGGCGGACCCCACTGCCGCTTTCATGTCCGACATCAAGTATCAGCTGAGCTTTACTACAGCACGGAGGAATAGTCAAGAGCCTCCATTAGATGTTGGCTGGTTTTGTTCTTTCTGTCTCTAGGGGCTTTTCTTGTTCCGAGAGGAGTGCCGGTGGGATTTATTAACTTAGTCTGTCGTACCTTTAGGCTCCATGTTTGAAAATTCAACCTGTCGTGTCCCACACGCTCGAGATTCCCGACGATATTGTTAATCTCACTATTGCGGGAAATAAGCCTCCAGATTCTGCTGCCTAGCAACCGCATCGCTACACATCCCGTCCTTTTCTTGGCTCTGGCTGGTGGGACTCTGGTGGGATTTCGGTGCTCGCAACAATTTTAGTTTGTCGTTTTTCATGTTACGGTTTTCTCTTTGTCCGTTGTGGCTTCCTGTCATTGGTTTGCTTGAGTTTTATACTTAAATTCGATGCCTGCACCTTGTCACCAATTGAAAATTCTCCTAAAAATAGCTTTAAAAGTAGTGGAAGTAGAAAACCTTTATTTGTGTCAACAAAGAGAAATTTACATTTTGAAGCAGCCCCAATTGGAAAACAATAAATAAAGATAAAGAATATGAATGGAAAAAAAATAATATATTTTTTTTCTCTCTCTCTCTCTTTTATCTTTAATCACTAATCAATAATTAGTATAAATTAATCAATATTAATCATTGTAGAAATAAAAGAACATCTTCAAGGGCCGGATCTGGCCCGCGGGCCGCAGGTTGGGTATCACTGCTGTATGTTTTTTTTTTTTTTCTTTTTGATTTGGTTTCTCAAATAAAAGCCTCACTTTAGTCTCTCTCCTCTTCAAACCGATCTTCAGACAATGGGAAGCACATTTGATTTGTGATTGTGAATGGCAACATTTCTCGGTTTTGAATTTTAGGCACATTTCCTCTGGACGAACTCGCAGGAAATCATGTTCATTTTCCTGTTGATGTCTTGAGTCAGTGGAATCAGGATTTGGACAATAAGTTGTCATGGTTGCGTTCAGAGTGCCGGCTTTTTACACTAAAATCCATTTTTATTTCAAAGAAAAATTTAAGAAATGTATATGAATGATTCATTATAAATTAAACCAACTGTGCTTGAATCATACCATTATTTAATTACAGAAATGTCAGTTTTAACGTTGGATAATGTCTTTAATTAAATGCATTTATTAACAATGTTTTTTTTCTACACTGCATTCTACACTGAGCAGCAGCATTACAGGAGAATGAAGACAAGGAGAAATACAATATCCAACAAAAGTAGAAAAAAAATCCCACAAACAAATATAAAAACGCAACAAGACAACATAAAACCATAAATATAAGGCAGTTGTTCACGAATTACCACAGCGGCTAAAATGACATTAAGCTTCACATATTTGTAAACAATACTGTTCATTTGTCACATAATTTACATTCCAACGCCTTTCGTGATCTCATGAGGCATCAAAACCAGCCACAAATGGCCTGTTTTAAACCATAAATCATAATAAAGGCATAAAAATGTGAGCCACATGCAAACAGCCAATCAGCAAACACGCCGGAACGTGCCGGGCCGGACTGACTGGTTTATATCTGATGTCAATATCAGTCTGGTGTTTGTGTTCCACCACTTCTTACACTGGTGTGACACTATCACACATTAACACCAGACGGTGGAGAGGAAGCAAAAGACTAAAGAGATTCCACAGAAAAGCATCAAACTCCTCCACCGGAAAGTGCATTTCAGTTCACATCAGGCAGTTAGAACAGCACATTTTATAAGGCCATTATTTAATTGTCTAAATTATCTGTACAAAATGTGAGTCTTTTGTGCTGTGTAGAACTATAACTCTCTAATAAACTTCCAGTTGATTGATGAACATATGTTGTTGTAGTCTAAACCACAGCTGACGTTTTGACAAAAAACTGTATGATTATTTTTTGATTATATTATTATTTTATACAGATTTTTGTCTGTATATTATTGTCACGCCTACACTGTTTTTTTTGTATAATTGGTTATACCATTTAAAATATACAACTTGCAATTTATATTATATATAATGCATTATATTATGTTTTTTTTTCCCATGTAAAACCTACAAGTTCTCAACTCTCCTGTTTTTACAAGTCTATTGTTTTGTGTTGTGGTGTTCTAAATATGTGTTTATCAGTTGCGTGTTTATGGGACTTTTGTGGACTCACAAAGAAACCCTTTTTTTTTTTTTTTTACATTTTTGGCTAATTTAAGCGAAATTTCTGTTCAAAAATACTTATTTTTCTGTTATTTACAATCCTAACTTGTGACTTATATCACTTTGATGTTGTTTTACTTAAATAATAGATTACCTTTTTTGCTCTCCAGTCAGGGCAGTTAGCTCTAAGATACCCGCATGTGGTTTGTGTGGTTTGTTGTAATATTAATGATTGTTTATATCAAAGTTTAATCCAGTGTGATTTTGTCCCTGTTAAGTGTCTGGAATGCAAATGTGCAGTAATGCATAAATACAAACTTTTTTGCAATTGTTCCTGACTTGAAATGTGCAAAATTTAAATGGGCATTTATAAATTTGGCGAATTTAAGCGCCCTGCAAGTTTTTGAGCTTCTAAAATTGGAAAAAATTGGTTCTTATATTAATTTATATTTGTCCTATTGTTATAACACAGTAATTGCTTTGGGATTATGTACCAAGAATGAATAGTTCAGTTATGCTGGTTGAAATAAACAGGCTTCAGATTCGTTCTGTGTGATGCTCCAAACATTCCCTTTCACGAAACATGAAGTATTCTGTCGCTCCGATCTCTCTCAAGACGCAATATTCATCTCTTGTGCGCATTAGTACGGATTAGCTGCGTTCTTCATCTTATACCTTTCAAGGCTCGGAGGAACGCAGCATAATCTCATTTCCCCAGACAAGCGAGCTGATGCCTGATGTTTTCATGTGGAGGAGAAGATCTGACATCACCGCCAGGAACAGACGCCGCGTTACGTAATAGCCGGGTTAGAAAGTCAATTAAAAGATTCTTCGGCTTGACGTTTTAAGCTGTTTAATAGCTGAGAAAGCTGTAATTGGCTAGAATAAATTATCTGTACTATAACTACACGTGTAATGGATGGAGTTTTGTATTTTTTTTATGACCCACTTTTCCTCTCATTTTTTTTACTTTTTGTATCACAGTTTGTTTATCGTCAGTTTACAGGGACTTAGATAAAAACAAAAACATTTTAAAAAACTTAATATAAACAATTGGATGGCAGCAATAAGCAATGGCAGCAATTTGTTACTTCATGGTGTTTACATTGCAGTTACCACTAGGAAAGCCGCTTCAAATTTGGAAAAATCGTTTTCTTAATTGTTTTTTTTTTTTCCTTTTTTTTTTTAATTTTTAATTTGTTTAAAATTTGTTCTGGAAGTCTAGGGGGGAGAACAATAAAAAGTATACTTACATTTCTATGAGAAGGAGTGTCTGAGTGGTGGGTTTCTTGATTGTGGCGTGTTACATTTTCGTGTTTGAAATTCTAAGGACATCGAAAAAAAAAATTTATTAATTAATTAATTAAATTAAAAAAAATAATATATATATATATATATAGTTTTTTTTTTTTTTTTTTTGTTTGTTTTTTTAGATGTCCTTAGAATTTCAAACACGAATATAGAAAAAACAAAAAAAATATGTATAATTTTTTTTTTTTTTTTTTCTTATTTTTAAGACAACTATCATGTAGAATCAAAAAATAAAATTGAGCTTTCCTTCTGGTTATCTCGCATTAAAGGGTTAAAATTATGTGATATTTCCCAGACCCCTATTCTCTTGAGAGGAATCCGGAGACCCGGAGGAAACCATCCTCTAAACTCATCCATCCTCTTTAGCATCCAGCTCTCTGTCTGTCTTGATGTCGAGGAAAGTGGTTGTCACACGCCTGCCAAACAGCTCCATGATGATGGATGCCTGATGGATCTCATCGTATCGGTTCTATATTTATCCCATAGCAAGATGGTTTCGCAATGCCTCTGTGATTTGATGGAATGTAGAGCAAATAGTTTCTGGAGGAATATCTGCAGGATGATGTTGGTGCTGATGAGATCTCACGTTGCAAATCACTAAAGCTTATGTCAGATACTGAACAGACGTCTTTATCTTCATTCTCGGTCGCTGAAGGATGTTGTTGGTCTGCTGGTGGACGTGTTATTTCCGTGTCGTCTTGAAAATGTCTGTCTGATAAAGAACAGACACTGTGTTTTCAAGTTCTGAGAAGAAATGGTCTTGTTTTGTGACCGCAACTGCATTTATCGCAGAGAAAATTGCAACGTCAGCAGAAAAATGTGACTACCATTTTCCTGTTTCATCAGAGTTTCATTATTCTTGCTGGTCAATCTAAAATGATGATGTTGAGTGGTATAATGGAACAGATTAAAACTTATCAGACTCACTGAATGTGGTTAAAGACAGAAAAAGTTGAAACCAATGCCAAATCAAATAGAAAATAGCTATTGCGATATTCATGAAAAACTAAATCTGGCTGCCTAATGGTTTACAATCGTGATCACGTGTTGTAAAGGTTTGTGGGTAATGGAGTTGTCCAACTTGCTTGTGCAGTTTAAATAGCTGAAACTTACAATCTAAACTTTTAGATCGTCTACTTGGCCGCACTTCATATTTCAAGCCAATGAGAATGGAAATCGGTTGTTTTCAGGGAGGCTAAATACCATATTTACGCAAATATAAGCGTTTTGATTGTGTCTGTTCCTTTTTTTTTTTGCTTCTTGCCCGTGTTGTACATTTTCAACTGTTTCGACTCTTTCTGCGTTGACACATTGGACTTGTTTGTTAGCGATAAGCTAAGCGGTTGTGATTTGTAGTTTGTTGTAATATTAATTATTGTACTGTATTTAGTTTAATCTTACTTAGATGACGTCTTACTGTTTATTTGTGATTGCTCCTCACTTGAAATACAGAAAAATAGCCGCTTATTTTTACATGTATATTTGAAATCTGCGATTATAAGCACCCTCCAAGTTTTTGAGGGTTGGAAATTCGTAAAAATTATTTTATTTTCACTCGCTTATATTCGCATAAATACGGTAGTGTGCCGTTTTTTTTTTGGGTTTCATTTTCCGATTAAACTTCAAAATGTGAGAATCGTCGCCAATTAGACACGGTAAAAATTGTAAAACTCCAAAATGCAAGCGGATATCCGTCTCGCCTGCTTTCAAATACAAAGTTGCCCGTTTCCGTTTCCCAAATGACGGAGTTTGTCACCCACCCAGTGGCAATTTTCAGAGGGAAAAACGAGCTTTTAACCACAGCGATTCATTGGCCGAGAGATGTCAGAAAGCCGTTAGATTTGCCGAGCGTTTCTCAAGCAAGCAAATGGGCACAAATGACGTTAATGGCCACAGCTCATTCCTGCAGTGATGAAGCTTCCGCTCGCGTTACGCCGTGATGGAATAACTGGCCATACTTGAATTTAGCCACTCGAGCTGCTGGTTATTTTTAGGTTGAATCGTGGCCCGGCTACATTTTCATTAGGCCGGCGCTCTATTCTTATTACTGTGCTGTCAGGACTGGCGAGGCAGACGCGTCCCAGCACTATTCTGCCAATGGAGTAGTAACGTGCCTGTTCAATAAATCCTGTACTTATGTACGCACACGCATTCGTGGGAAGGATGTATGTCTACACTTCAGATTCAAAGTCGCTTTGTCGCAGAAGCTCGACATCTGGATGTGTTTTGTGTGCTTTATGTTGTTTTCGACTGCATTTCCCTGCCATTATTTTGCTCAAGGTTGTTTTTTTTTTTTTTTTGTTTTCCTCACAGACGTACTAGATTTTTCTGTCTTCTGGCTAGTTGTGCAACCGAACTCTCTGATTGGCTGCGTTTAAAGCGTGCGGGAGGAGGATTTTTAGATCAAACTTTTTTTTTTTCCAAATTTTTTTCAGAAAAAATCTTTTTTTGTCCTATTTTCTCCATTTTGTCATGAGAAATGAGAACGAGCTTATTTGTGAAAGCATCCCTTCATTTTTCAATACATTCATTTGCACAGTCACGTCACAGGAAGTGCGCAAAAACATTAAAGATCTAACAAACTATATAATTTGTATTATTATATAATAGATCATATAATTGAAAACGTAAAAAGAACATAAACATATTTGTACTGTGCTGTACTGTGATGATTTTCTATGACAATTGGAGACCATTTTATTTTTTTATTTTTTTCAGAATTGTTTGTTTTAAATGTATAGGTTTAAGAGTGCATAATATTTAATCATGAATGTATTTGCAATTGCAGCATTCATGAAAAATTCACTATGTTGCATTTAGTTTGTTTGTTTTATAAAGCTGCTCGTGGTGTTGACATCACACTCATCAAACCTTTATTCGGAAATGAAATTATTCTAAAATTCCGTCCAAAAATGTATGATCATAGAAGTACGTATTAACAAAAAGTTATAAATTAATTGTCTGATAACATAATAGAAGAAGAAAACTTTTATTTGTCCCAACAATGAGAAATGTACTTTTTGCAGCAGCCACCAAAAATACCAAGTAAAGAATACACAATGGTAAACAATGAATAAAGATAAAGAATATGAATGAAAAAATATTGCACATAGATATTTACGATATATAATAGATATTTATGAAAAACCCATAAAAACCCATCTTTTTTCGATATTGCTTGTTTTTCTTAATTTCATGGTAACCATGTGTCGCAATGACAATAAAGGCATTTCGTTCTATTCTATTCTATTTTATTTGTCCAAGTAAGAAAACTACAAGATGTATGTTTGAGTTCCTGTGCTGAATCTGACACAGGACACCACCACAGCGCTGACATGTCACCCTCCCCACAACACGACACTATAGAGCGGGACGTCCCGTGCTCAGCCCAGACTGAAGACCAGCACTGCCCACCACCACCAGTCGCCCGCGGCTTTAAAGAAGAGACGCTTCCTGTCCGGAATCCTTTCGTTGCTTTTAAACCACAAACTGGTTTTTCGGAAAGTTCCAAGCGAGGTTTGAGTGCATTATTCCATACTCTCCCGAAAAAGTGACCGCGCATGCCGTTATATTAATTGTTATTCCTGATAAATATTTGCGCGGGTTATGTAGCGGTAAATCTGAGTGTGACCCCGGGTCAGTGTGTGGGATTTTCAGCCGCTTCTCCGCTGATTCAGTCCTCGTGGTAATCAGGGGAAACGCGCTAAATGCCAGAAGCTGAAATTTCTCGGCGTTGTGCAAATGACACGCCTGCCTCCGTCTGCATGATGGGAATGGAAATGACCTTGCCTAGTGATGGAATACATTAAAACGGTGTTTAAACCCGCTCGGCGGAAGCGCTTTAAATAGACGCCACTTCTGGCCTTCACGCAGCCGTTGAGCAAATAAATGTTTGGAGGTGATCCATGTAGTGGCTTCACACACGCCAGCTGGGCCGTGTTCAACCATTCGCTGGCGTTTGGGCCGATGAAGGGAATCCGTTCCGTTGACGGATGGGTGTCTTTATACCTTCTCTCCGGACCCGTTTGTCTTCTGATTGGCTCGACACTATTATGGCGACGGTTTGATGGCGTTTTAGTGTCGGCAGAAGACATTTCGATCTTTGAAGCTTCATGGAATATTTGTTTTTTTTTTTTTTTTTTTTTGGATTTATTTTTAGTGCCTTGAAAATTAGGGGGGTGCTTATACTTGCGTAAATACGATAGATGGATTCTGGATTTTCGATTTGTAAAGGGTCGTGAATTTGAAGGTTTGGACGTTTCTTGTGTAATCTGAAACATTCTATCGTTTGTTTGAATCACAGTAAACCGTGCGGATCGTTTTTCTCGCTTCACAAATCTCACCAATTTTTCAAATCGCTCTGTGATTGGTCGGCCACATGTCCCTCCTTCAAACACAGAATTGCTGGGTTTGGCTCGGACTCCCAGTGAACCAGAAATGGATAATCCGTTCAGAAAAACAGGCTGAATCTTTTAATTTTTACATTTGTATGTGCTGGTTTATAATCTTTAAGTCAACTTTAATGGCCACGTTTGTACATGACAGCAGGGAATTAAATGCGGTCTGATTCAGTCCTCTGTTTCCTCTTATTCCAAAATACGGACAAGAAAAATCAAAAATAGACAAAAAACTTAAACACTACCTGACTTGCGAATGTCCTAGTTAATAAAAATCCTGAGTAACGAAATGCGTCGGCGTGAAAATGTCGTCCCAAGTTCCTATATTTTTTCTATACAAAAGGAGCGCATCTTTTTCTTACCGCTAGCATGCATGGAGATGAGAGTCCAGACGTGTGTAAAACAGTTGTTTAATCTTCTTCCATGTTGAATAGGCAAAAAATAACAAAAACAGTAGTTCGTTTCCGAGATCTTTCTTCCAGAATACAAAATAAGCTTGTATTCTCCCAGACTAAAGATGTTTTTTTTCTCCCGCCATCTTAAAATAACTTGCAAATTTGTACGATAACCGTTCATTTGAGATTTTCCATTTGTCATTTTTTACTGTACCTTTATAAACACCTGCCCAATGGCAAACTATACAACTGCTATGTTGCTATGCAAGTTTCAATTACATTTATTACCAATATTTTGTCATTTATGAAATAAATGTTGTCTGACTTTATGAAGTCATGGCACAGATTACATGCATTACATGTAAAATGCGGCTCAGCTAACGAAATTTTCGACGAACGAAACAGCTCGTGGCACATATTAATTGTGTAAGTGTTTGTGCGCTTTGAGACAGTTAAAACTGTGAAAAGCGCCTTACAAATCGAGAAAAAAAAAATAATAATAATAAGTCCGGGTACTACTGTACAAATATTTTGCATAAATATTTAAACACATACAGCAAAAACTGTGACTTGCTATGAAACCTAAATCAAAAAATGCACAAATATTGCACATTCTTGCAGGCGTCGTTACGGTTTACAATATAAAGTAATAATGTTACTTAAAGCTTGCAATTCTCATATACGCAAATAAATTGCATCATTATTACTCGTCCATATTTCGCCATCCAAATCCAAACTTTCGATGCTGGAGAGCCAGAATATTCCAAACAAGCGAAGGCTGGAGGATACGGTTGGCCTGTAATGCTCGAAGAAGTGAAAAAAAAGTTTCGGCAGGAACATACGAGACTAAGCAGGTGCAGTGATATAGTAAACCGGGTGGGGTGGGGTGGGGTGGGGTGAGGGGTCAAGGGTCACAAATCCTTCACTCGCTCCGGCAGCCCAACACAATCCCCTATAAATCATGGACATCCACGGAAAACCTGCGCAGCATCGGCGAACAAAAGAGTTTAAATATACGTACGTGCAATGTAAAGCACGTGAAGGCGTCACGATGGCTCTGTCGACGCAACAATGTGTTCTTCAGTTCGAGGAACCGCACGTGTCTTCAAAGCATTTCAGATGTGATTCAGGCTCCGGCCTTTGAAGTCGGATTTATCTCACCTCACATCCAACGCGATTCCAAGAACGTCCTTTTTAACCAGATTTATGTGTTTTATCGGTTCGTGTTGTTTGGTTGGTGAGCTGTTTCTGCTTCTGCTGCTGGGCTGACATGCAGATGAGAAGAAGCCGGGGCAGATACCGGACACCTCACAGAAAGTGTGTGATGGACATACTTTTTCTTTTTTTTTCTTTTGGAAAGGCATTTCAGGCGGACATGATGTCTCGGACTGGAAACAAACCTACAGGCTTGAGAAATCTCATTTATAAGACATGGATAAAGTCTGTAAGCCTGTGTTAAGTTGATTCTGCTGTACTGGAAATACTCTAGAATGAATATGGATATGAAGTAACATTTTAGGACACTATTGTACTTTCCACCACTATTTCACAAACAGACTATAAATCTATTTCGCAAATCATTTGTTTACTTTATTATGCATTTCTCAAACTGTTTCCAAATTTGACCAACCGATGTGCAGAATACTTTCTTGAAATCCACACAAAAGATACCGTAAAACTCTAATATAACGCCACCTCAAGTAGAATGCCACCTCAAATAGAACATGGAATGATGGAAGGTGGAAAAATTGAACACCACCGCCACCCTTAACACACGTATCAATATATATACACACACAAGTGATAGACTGCTCCATCACATCCTGTGTCCTATGGGGCTTGTTTTACTGACCCAGTGGATTGATTTAAAATGTTAATTATAAAGTCTATCAGTGCATCTAATACTCACGTCATGAATTTGGAATTAAAACCAGCGTGGCTCCTTTTAGGACAAATCTCTTCAATTGCTCTTTCTTACAACATAACAGGTGCGGGTAAATGTGTTTGTGCTTTATTTAAAAGTTTAAAAAGAGTTAAAGAACTGCGTGCAGCACATGCAAGCTTCTCATTGGCTCTTCCAAGGAGCGAGTAGTTCATCTGATGATTTGGAGCTACTGATTCTCTCTCAGTGTTTCTCAAAGCCAACCACGAGTTGTATTTATTATTGTAACCACACGTTTGGCTTTTTTTTTTCGGTTAAGGGAGTCGGGTAAAACATTTGTCTGGTATATTTATCGGATATTTATTGTGACCAACCAGTAGAAAAACACACCACATCTAATAGAGCGCCACCATGCCGGAAGATTTGAACAACATGGTGTTCTATTAGAGGTTCTATTAAGGTATATTCTTATATATTGTCACTTTGTATAATTTTTTTACAATGTATTTGTTTCATATTTTCTGAAATGTTTGTTTATTTTCTCTTTACTTACAATTTTGGAATTTGTCAAGGCACTGTGCAGCGTTTTTGTCGGATTCTCATTCCGACTGCTTTGGTCATGTCATGCCGCCTTAAAAATCATGTTCTTTGCGTTAGAATCAAGAGTTGCTAACGTTTCCTTTCTGCTGTTCACTTACAGTCACAACCAGAGGACCACCACCTTCATACATCCAGTGACTGGCCAGATCTCCCCCGAGAACACTGACTTCAGACTTCAAGACCAGTAAGTTCCGATTTTATTGTCATGAAAAACTTTCGTCATGTTGAAAGTGTTTGAGATCCGTTTGTATAATGAGACTTGAAGCACTTTGGAGGCGGAAAACAGCTAAAACTGTTCCGTCTGGTGCCGTTTTCCCAGTAATTGCTTTAAATAACAGTGAGGCAATAACAACCGGGTCCAAACAAGTGACAGCAGGACGTTAATTCTCCTCGGCGAGCTTGAGTGAACAAGCTAATCAAGAATAGTTCAATTAGAAGTCTCAAGATGATTCAAAGAAATATTGTTTATGATATAGTACAGTATCCACAACACCCCTCTGTTCTTCTAGCTAGACCTCAACGGGCAAAGGTGCAAAGGATCTTGGGAAGTGAAGTTCTGACCACTAACCGACTAACTCTGACTTTTTGTTATTAATAAATATAAATCAAACTATATAAAACTGATAGGAGTCACAAGTTAGGTTTGTTAAATAAAAAAATAAAAATAAAAGTAGTATTTTGTGTAAAATATTAATGTAATTGAACCAGAAATGTAAAGAAAAAATATATATATTTTTTGTTTTATTTAAATTTTGTGCCTGAAAAATCAGGGGGTACTTATACTCGCATAAATACGGTACTCTAACATAGTATAACATTGTAACAAGACTGCCAAATGCAAATTTAAACACAGCCAAACCGAACTTTGTAATCGCTTAACAATGTAAAAAATAATGTACAAATCACATTGACAGTAACGTTCTACTGCTGATTTGAAGCATAATTTGTAATTGCGACTGTATATTCCCCGAATCAAAATGTGACATTGTTTAAACGTTAAAGTGGTGCTCCCTGTTTTTGACACACGTTTTGTATCAGATGTCAAAAATGTTGAGACATTTTGATGTCGACATTTTGAGCGAAATGGCTGCAGCGGTTTCTTTACGTTGTGCGTTGCAAACTGTGATTTATATTTGCGTGAATAACAATTATATCATGATAATTATCATCAATCAGTATAATACTGTATATCTGTAAGATAATACTGTATATCTGTAACAGGCTTTTACGCACATGTACCTAAACATAATATATCTATACGCGACACTGAATTTTCTAATTGCGTTACATAACACAGAAGCTTTTCTGGCATTTCAGCGAGCTTTCATCAGCTTCCCACCGGTCTTATCTAACCAGCCCGTATCAACAAGGCTTCCTTTCTCTGTGAGCGAGAGGACGCAGGGCCACGTCCTAATGGAAGCATCTCATTACCAACCTGAACTTCACCCGCATTCACCAACTGTTGTTTTCCTGCTTTACAGCGCGGTGCGGTGATGCTATTGAAATGTCTTTTTTATTATGAAATGATTAATTTTGTGCATCATATATGGATAATTTATGTATATGAATAAAAAAAATAAACCATTTAATAAAAATGTATTTAACAGATTTATTCCACAGTAGGGTGGATTTGGTATAGAGTACATGCAAACTACATTTTTCTGCACATTCAGTCACGTAGCGCTGAACAATTAAGTAAAAACCATGTTCAAACGTAAAAAAAACATTTTAAAAGTTTATTACGTATGAAAATCATAATTATTATTATTCATATGCATGGTTTTATATTCTATTATGTGTTATATTGTAAACTACATTTTTCTGCTCATTCAGTCATGTAGCACTGGAAAAAAAAAAAACGAAAACAGTGTTCAAACGTAAAAAAAAAAACATTTTAAAAGTTTATTATGCATTATACATGCTTATATATTAATTTATATTGTACTTATGTGTGAAAGTGCTTCAGTATGTTTGACTTTTCCCAGACAGACATTAGTAGTCAAACCCATAGATTTTTTTTTTTTTTTTCATTTTGTTGTTTCTGCTTAATTTTGTTGTCGTTAGTTTTTCTTTTTTGTTAAGTTTTTTTTTTTATTTCCTGTGTTTTTCTGGAAATTTCCTGTTGGCAGAACCTCAAAATATTTAAACCAAGCTTAATATTTGTTCCTGTCTTTTTGTTTTCCAGCCGACCGTGACAAAGCAAGACAGAATTTTATGACATAACAAGTAATCATTCTACACTAACCTTACTCTGTGCTCGTTCTCACAGACATTACTAATCTAACACAGAGTGAGTTTTGTCCACACACATATAATTGTGATTTGATTGTGAAAATGATTTCAAAAAATGTCAACAACTTTTTTTTAAAACAAGATCTTCAAGGTCACTGTTTTTTCTGGATTTTTACTGTACATTAAATGTAAAGTCAACCACATTGTCCGCCTCAACATGTACGTAAAGCAACACGTCACCTGTTAAGCAATATTGACCCGAAAGCTCGCTCACATCGCGCGGGAAGGAACGCGGCGTCTGATTGGCCGCTCGCGGGTTACATGTGACATCCCGCCAGTAAGCACTTGAGGGACAGTTTTGTCCGATCACGGGGAATTACACTTGACACATCACAGCAAACATCATTTACTAAAAGCTTCTGGAAAGGAGCCGGTGGGATTAAACGCAGGTTCCGTGTGAATTAGTGATGTGAAAGAGCCGATGGTCGTCACTGTCAGGAAGAGTTTGTGGATTCTGCCGTCATTAAACTTACGTAACTCGCAGCTCAACGCAAACAAAATGACGGCTGTTTAACATGTGCGATCGGCGATTCGCTTATCACAATGTTTTTTTTTAAACTTCTTGGATATTTGTACAAATTGGTTCGAAAAAAGGAAATCGTAAATGCTTTATGAAAAAAGTTGCACTACGCAGACAAGCGTGACCGTCTTTTATATTTTATTTAGTTTTTGGTTTTGTTTTTTGTTTTGTTTTGTTTTATTTGGGTTTGTTTGTTAGTTTTTGGTTTGGTTTGTTTTTTTGGTTTATTTGCTTTGTTTTTGTTTTGTTTGGGTTTGTTTGATTTTGGATTTTATGTGTGTTTTGTTTTGTTTGGGTTTGTGTGGTTTTAGGTTTTGTGTGTTTTTTGTTTTGTTTGGGTTTGTTTGGTATTGGATTTTATCTGTTTTTTGTTTTGTTTTGTTTAGTTTAGTTTTGTTTGGGTTTTGTGTGTTTTATTGTGTTTTGTTCTTCAGTGCTGCTAATAAAGTTCAGTCTTCTGTGCTTTTATGTCATTATGGTGGTAAAGAAGGTTGTAGTTTGGATGGATCAGTTGTTCTAGCAGAGAGCCGGCGAACCAGAAAAAGTTCTGGAGATTTAAACCTCGTTTAAAAGGTCAACGATAACGCTTACAACTTAATCTAGGCCAGCAATTGGTAACCAGTGTGAGGAGACAAGCAGTGAAGTGACGTGTGTCATTATAGCTCAATTATGACATCACAATATTCGAGATACAGAAACGAGATTGGATGTTGACTTCCGCGTATTTGAATTCAGTCCATTTTAGAACGAATCGACTGTTCTCTCAAGTTCTTTTACCCCGTGAATCAGCCGTTCTTCGCTTTTACAGAACCGGAGCCCACATGCGCAAACAGCCTCAGAGCAGCACGCGGCCCTCCAGCACCATCAGCGAAGCCTCCACCACCGTCACCTCCTCCACCGTGGACACCACCTCGGGGTCAAAGGTCAGTCACACTTGGAGATCATGAAGATAGTGAGTTGGCATCTGTTTTCGGCACTAGTTGTTACAAAGCGTTCTGCAAATTTTTTTTTTTAATGAATGATATGTACATCCACTAGATGGCGGTAGTGCCCTCATTGTTAGAGTGTTAGAAAAATATACAGTCGACTCGGCTTAATCCGGACACGACCATTTTCGCCCAATTAAGGATTTAATACAATGCCTGACAGACTTCTTTAAACATTTTCCCTTTCTACATACTATCCAGCGCATTTATTCATAACAACATTGAAGATCATTGCCGATGTTGATAAATGCCTTTAAACATTAAATAAATGCCTTTAAACATTAAATATGTTTAGTGTCAGCGTTTGAGTAAAAGAGAGACTGGTGGGCGTGTCTTCTCCATTTTATGTGTAATTTCCTTTCACATTTCACTCTGTTTAACGCTGGCGGTTTATGGCAAATTTTTTCTCATTCTCTGCCAAATTTGGCCCAATAAAGTTGCTTTTTTGCATCAATTAAGGAAAAATTTGCGTTTTGAGATACGATTTGTTTTGAGACTTTGGGATTTGGCCTCTTTACGTTTTTTTACGGAACAAAATTAGCAAAAAAAATTGGGAATTTGCAAATGAAAGTTGATTGTTTTACATTAGAAAATTTCAACATCTAGTTTAGTTTCCGAATTCGGTTTTGAAGCCGCGTTCTTCTCTGGTTTTCGTCCTTTGATTTTTGAAGATGATGAACGTTCTTCCCAGAGAAGAGCTGCACTTAGTAGCTGTGATCAGAAGCACTCAGCAGATACTCCACGCCACAATCAACCTTCCCTGACCAGACTCCTGATGCGTAGCTCTGGCTTTGCTTGGATAGGCGGCTTAACCACACACGCGCTGATCAGAGACGCTTGACCGTTGCTGACCAAACACGAGCAGATGTGAGCAATTTACACAATCCACACGTCCAATGGACAAAAGTCAATCGAAGCCACAATCGATAAAAAAAATCTAATCAATTGATTTAAAAACACATTTGGGGTCAAAACTTGGTTGGCGTTTTGGTTTTCTTTAAACTCATTCGAATCACCACAAACCTTCTCAATCTCTCCAAATTGATGACATGTTTCTATGGAATCAGATTAGTGCCAAAAATATCGAACGTAAATTTCGAAGAAACTAACAAAAATGCTTCACGTTCGTTTTTTTATTTTCCTTTACGTTTTCGTTCAAAACTTTTTTTTTTCCCTTCAGTTTTTTCGTTCGCTTTTTTTTTGCAGCGTACGTTTTCGTTCAAAACTTTTTTGTCGGAAAAAAAAGTTTCGAACGAAAACGTAAAGAAAAATAAAAAAAAACAAACGTAAATGTGAAGCATTTTCGTTCGTTTCTTTGAAATTTACGTTAGATATTTTTGCCGCTAATCTGATTCCATATGTTTCGCTACATAATCCTGCAACAATTACTGTACTCTACCGCAACAATTACTGTACTCTACATCCCGTGATGTCCTTGCTTTGCCTGGGCTTCTCCTGCAGTGGATTCCAGCGTGTTCTCCACAGATTACACACATTAGTTTAACTCAATAAACCTCAAAGTCTAATAAAAGCGCCTGGCTGGTCATAAGGCCTTGTAATACCACACTCGCCGCCATTTCACGTCGTAATGGATCAACACCTAATCGGATGTGAAGAAAGCGCCAATCCTCATCACAGGGTTTGATGGAAGCATCTCAGAGAGCATCAGTCAGGAGGAACATGGGCCTCGTGGTTCGCTGTCTGCGTTCAGGCTATCAGGGATGATCGAGAGCTTGTTGGCGAGCGCCGCTGATGTATGAGGTGAATGAATGCGCTGGCATGGCGGTTTTATTTTTCTGTGCCCGCTGAATGCCAACAGGACGTAACTCAGACCTGCTGGCAGATGGACCGGGCTAATGAGGGGTGAACGTGCTCTTGGTCTTCTGTGGTCAACTCTGGCCTGCGTCTGTGTGTGAAGCAGGGGTCTCGGGGCAGTGGACGGGTTCACAGCTTTGGGAAGCGAGACCATGCCATTAAGAGGAATCCCAGTGTTCCTGTGGTGGTCCGTGGTTGGCTTTACAAGCAGGTAAGGGACTTAAAGACTTTTGATCGTATCGGGCAAGAAATGGCAAAAACAAATGTCGCTAAATGGAACGTGTATCTTGTTTTTAAAAAAATTGACCATAGTTGTAGGCATTTTTCGTATTCTTGAGGTGGCTCCAAAACTTTCGAACCAGCTGCTTTTGTACATCACACAGGCTTCATCCCTACCTGCTTTTAAATTGTTGTTTTTATTGGGTTTTCTATTCTATTATTTTTTGTGATTTTTCTTTTTTTACACGCTGTTTTTACTCATTTTATCATTCGTTTTATCATCATATATTTGACTATACAGCACTTTGTATCAACTACATTTGTGTTAAAGAAACTTAAAGAAAATTACATTACATTATTTTCAGCTCCTTTTTTTCTTTTTATTTTGGTACCGCAGAGGCAAATTTTTGCATTTTTCTTCCCCAAGTTTGAATATTTTTTTTCTGCATCCTTTTTTAACATCAATTAATGCGTCATAATTTCTGCGTCTTTTATTTATCAGGTAAACTTTAATTCAATTTTTATTTCCCAGTTGTGCGGAACTCTGGAGCTCCCCAGGGGCCTGTGCTCAGTTCACTTTTGTTTTCAATCTTTCTAAAAAAAATTGATTTTTCCTTTTTGTACCAAAATGACAGTTCATAGAGGAACTACCATCACCTTAAATCCTTGTACAATGTTTGAGATATTGGAAAACCACCTGATATTTTTGCCGAAACACACTTTCCTCTCACACTTTTAATTCAGTTGTCAAGCAACTTTGGCAGGTCATTTTAGAAGGCTGACGATTATTGGATCGCAGCAGCAGTGAAGGGATGCAGAGTTCCATTGTATGCAGAACATAAATTGACAATAAACTAGGTGGCGTTGAGAAATAAAGTGGTTACGTCCTACTGTGAAAATCGGCAATATAATGAAACTCTTCACTAGAGTTTGGTCTGCTGTAAAGAAGAATCGGCCATTTTGTTTTCTCCTATGATGATTTGATTTCACTGCCTTGTTTTTTTTAAGGCGCTTAGGACAAAAGCATCTGTAAATGTAAATCCGCTCTTGTCCTGGACCACGTGCTCAAAATCCATAAATCATGTGCACAACTTCAAACTGGATTTTTGTCTCTTTCTCGCAATTAAAAAGCAGGAATTTGTGTGCAGAGTCTGAGTGATTAGAGAAGCCATTGTCTGGAAGTGAAATGTACGTCACTGTCAGAGTAAAGGTCCGTCTTCGTGTGATTTCAGGACAGCTCGGGGATGCGTCTGTGGAAGAGGAAATGGTTTGTTCTGGCTGATTTCTGCCTCTTCTACTACAAAGGTGAGACGCTCTGAGAACATCACACAGAATCTCTGAAACGGATATTTTTTAGCTAATTCTTCCAGTGTTAATTTTGTTGACGAAATATTGACAAAAACGAAATGAGAACTACGTATGTGAAACTTTTTATATAGTTTTTTATGTAAAAATGATTTGTGTACAAAATAAAAAATATGGGCAAAAATACAACACATCATCTGCAGACGAAACTACCACTTCTTTCACCATGCAACCATTTGTTACTTATAAACGTGATGCAATTGTAATTGTCTTTATTTTACAGTGTAGTTAATTTCCTCTTTGTTGAGGTTTCATTTATCAGAATACATTTATTTGGATTGAAAGAAAAGTTCATAAAAACAAGTAACAGAAAAAGAATTGTTTTTCCAAATAAATAAGATTGTTATATATATTTTATATGTTCATAGTTATTTGCGTATTCAGATTTCTTATACATATCAACCTTAGAAAACATTTATAGCACCTATATTTTCGTTAATTAACTCTATAGTGTCATTTAGTCGACTAAAAGACTAAAACAAAAAAACGACTAAGATAACTAATTGGGGACTAAAACAAAACTGAGTTTAAGACTACTGTATGACTAAGGCTGAATAAAAAATCTTGACAAAATGCCAAAATGAACACTGCTGTGGAGTTGCAGTCTCACCGATTAAAGTCGATTGCCGTTACGAGCATCAAGAACCGTTGTTGATGAGGGAGAAGTTCTGCAGAGATGAGCGTGATGCTGAAGAGCAGCGGCGTGAAGCGTTCAGTCCCAGTGGCGCTGCAGTACAGTGACTTTTATCTTGTTTTCCGTGGCTCTGATTCGCTCTTTTAGCTTTGTTTCTGTCTCCAGGGTTTAGCACGACACATTTCTGGTTAATTGCCCAACATTAAAGATTCATTCACACGTCTACATTTACACTTTCTGGAAATTGTTGAGGAAGTGGGTGGAAAACGGAACGAAATCAAGATGTGGTTTTTCCAGATTTTTGAAGTAGCAAATATTTCCAGTTTGTATAGAGCAGCACAGATGGTCTTTTCTTGTTTATTGGAATAATAAAAGAAGAGGATGTTATTTAAAATACTGCAAATGTGTACTTGAAAACTTCCAAAAAAACATCCACTTTCAATTAGAAAAGGCAGCCTTTGGAAATACAACATTTTAAAATAAAATGTAAATACATTTTTAAATAAAACACCAGATAGTAATTGGTATTTTTATGAAAGAAATCATTCAAGTGATAGTTTTGTAATGTAAAAATGCAAAACTATAAAAAATAAATGTTTTTCCAAATAAGTAAGATTTTTGTATATATTTTATATGTTCATAGTTAAATACATAGTTTAAATAAAACACCAGATAATAATCAGTATTCTGAAATCATAGAAGAAATCATAATAGTTTCGGAATGAATTTTGACCTTTGAATCAAACTTTTGAAAAGGTTTTTATTTGAAATGTATTATATATTTGTTAGTTTTAACTTGTTTATTGTTATTATTGTGTAATCTTCCATTAAAAAAAAGGGCCAAATACAGTTGTTCTCTTTCCTCTTGAGCTTTAGCTAAACTTTGGTGGGACATTAAACGTGTTTTCCCATTCAATCATTAATGAAAACCAGCGAGGATTTCACACTCGGCGCACACGACTCGCTCAAACCAAGCGTCAGGCCTGAATCGCCCTTCACATCACCTTCACGAGTGTCACCCTGTTACTCTCTAATCCCGTCCACCTTCACAAGCGGAGCTATAAGTCTTACGTGTAAACCTCATGGACACCTCGGAGTAAGATGGCAGGAAGTGAACACGGACTGAAAATACTGGTTTATGTCCACAGACAGTCGGGAGGAATCGGTTCTGGGAAGCATTCCCCTGCCCAGCTACACCATCGCTCCGGTGGGACCTGAAGACCACATCAGCCGCAAATACGCTTTCAAGGTAAGATGCTTTTACAGCGCTCACCATCATTGCTATCAACGGAATCATCAACTCTACGTTCTCTTCCACGTGACACAGAAGCCTACGCTCTTAGAGTTTCGCTTTCTCTGTTTGGTCCTGTGTGGAATCAGATTAGTGGCAACACTATCAGGAGACATTTTCTTAGTAACGATAGAAAATGCTCCACATTTACGTTTGGTTTTTTTTTTTCACTTGAAATCACATTTTAGCTTGAAACGTTTTTTTCGCTTCAAATGTTTTGCTAAATCTTCACATTTCAGTTTGAAACGTTTTTTTTGCTTCACATTTTTTGGTTGGTTTCATTTTTTTTGTTTTAGCATCTGCACTAGCTTCACGTGGGGGTGGCCCTTACTCTCATTGGTTTCTGAGGATGTGATTGGCAGCTGCTTGACCAGGAAGTGTGGGAGGAGTTCAGCGAGCTGCACAGTGTCATTCGCCGTTTTTTTTAATATTAGTATGTACACAATAAACTATGATTAAAGTGTTATTTTTGCACAATATTGCGAAACTATTGTGTTGGCAGACTGCAGAATAATAGTTGACATTTTTATTACTGCACATCGCAATACTGCACATATTATGAAACTGTATGTGCAGAGATCCCTATAGGTGCCTTACAAATAAAATGTACTGTTGTTGTTGTTATTATACATCGTGCACATTATTAATAAAATAATGATAATATGTTCCGTTTGTTTTAAAAACTCTTATAATTTCGTGCTTCAAGCAGCTACCAATCACATTCTCACCAGCCAATCAGAGTAAGGCCACGTGAAGCTAGTGTCAGAAGTCCACGGAAAAATTTAAACTAACAAAAAAAAAATCAGAAGCAAAAATGTTCATATTCATATGGATTTTCATAGTTTTTCTTCATATTTTTATCCTTATCTATTATTTTGTATTTATTAGTATTTAATATTTTGTATTTAATTATTTTGTATTTATGCTGGAAGAATGAAAAAAATTCATTGCATGTAGTACCATGTATAATGTGTTAATGACAATTAAATTAGAATTTAAAATTTTTGAATGTATAAAAAAAAAAAAAAAACGTGAAGATTGCAAGCGAATAATAAAAGACCAAACGTAAATATGAAGCATTTTTGTTAGTTTCTCAGAAATCTACGCTTGATCATTTTGGCACCAATCTGATTCTGTAGTCCTGTCAAACTCATAAAAGCTGGCTTTGGACTTTTGAAAATGGTGCTGATGGGGCTTTTTGGTCTTCTTGACGGGTCCGACGCTGGTTCTGATGCTTCAACAAAAGCCACCGGCAGCAGTTCCGTCATGTTCTGTGGAAGAAGCGTTTGAGCACGTGGCCTTTCTCACGTCCTTGGTGTTCCACATCGGCACCTGACGTTGTGTGTGTGTGCGCTTCTCTAATGATCTGCTTTAGCATTAGCCGTGTGTGTTCTGCCTTCGCTTCCTCTCCTGTGGGGCTTTTGCTTTATTTAGCCGCTGTTTTGGAATTATTCATTTCAGTTGTGAATAATCCAGCTTTGTTCTTTTGCATGGCTTCAGTTTGTCCGTTCTCGGAATCTACATTCACTGCATTTACAGTTGATTCTAGGCTTAAACGCCGAATGGGGTCGTCCGACGTCCTGATTGGGTTAATGAGTCATTTAATATTGACCCGATATAATTCAGATTTCTAAAATGACACTTTAATATACAGTATATAGCTTTACAATAAGTAGAACATTTACAAAACCGTAAACTATGCTATATACACATACTGTGTATTGCTTCACAATAAGTAGAAAATGTACAAATTGATTACAAAAATTGTAAACTATTTTCATATATCGAACACACTCACAATGACAAAAACTAAAAACTAAAAAATTGAATTTCTTTTAGTTTGTCAAATTTTTTGCAAACTTTATTAGAAATAAACTGTATAGAATGTAAATTCTCTTTTTTTTTGTCTAATTCATTTAGACAAATTGCACAAGAAAGCAAATTATGCAATTATTTAAAAGCATTTCAAAAGCATTCTTATGCTCTATGATTTAATTGCATTATTTTTTTTTCATATATGTGTTTGTATGGTTTTTTAAAAATAATATTTAGAGGCAAATTAAAAGCTTTATAACTGAAGAGCGTTGACTGTGATTGGTTCTGACTAGCTCAATAATTACATTTAATTATAATAATTGGTCTGATTAATTAAAATGAGAATCTCTTGAGTCTTTCGCTCAAGATTTATTTATCGTAAAGTAGGTTATTTTTTTACACTGCAGGTCGTGACAGATTCACGTGTCTCATCGCAGCAGCCAGATTATCATTAGAATCATTTCAATCAAATACGTAGTGACAATAAAGCAAAACAACCAGACCAGGCGTCTGAATCGGCGTCTTTTAATCGGAACAATATTAATATCAACAACACAAAGTGAAAGTAAGTGAGACATTTTAGTCACTGTGATAAACCAAACACGTACCAGAAATGCCGTAAACTAGAACGAGCTTTACAGTAAAAACTGAACTGATGCATTTGTTCCTTTTATGACCGGTTCTTTGCCTAAACTGCTGTACTTTTTAGTAATAAATCACACAACACAATGGTTGAAGTTAATTTCAAAATCACAGAGGAGTTGCACAAACTGAGAGCAACTCGTAACTGTTTTCTTCAGTTCTCTCGAGCTTCTGCCTCTGTTGCTCCCAAAATAGGAAATATAGTGGAATCAAATCAGCCGGTTGCAATTGGGAGAAACATCATCGTATATATATAGTCAATGTGAGAGAATAAAGAAGAACATTAATGCCCCATAAAGGACATGACATTTGAGCAAAGAGACAGTTACGGGAAGTTTGCGAGACATGTGTTTACTTCAAGGCCTTAGTTCTGAAAATCTCTGGTTCAGCAACACACACACACACACACACACTTAGAAAATGTCAACGTAACCTCATTAAACCGCATTTCAAGCTTACTTAATATTTTAAAGCATATTTTCTTCAACAGTTTCCTGAGGTAGAATGTAAAGTCGAGTTTATTTTTCAGATCACATCGGGTATTTAAGACCCAACACACACACAGAATAAGAGAGATGTTCTGCAGGATGGAGTTCAGCATTTGGTTCGTCCTCCACGATATTTTTATGTTGTCACGTGACCCCGGAAAAAAAACAAATCGCCCACGTCTGATCCAACACCCTCGTTCTCCCACTCTGTTGTCCAACATCTACGGCATCGCATCACTCGTTTCTCATCTACTCGCCGCTATTGTCAGCATCGTACACACTTTCTGAAGGATTGGGAGTTTTTACACATGAGGACGTGTATATAGTTTCTGGAGCGGAGTGACTGGGCTTCTCCGTCATCTGAAGACTTCCTGCGGAGCTTTTGCCAGGCCAGTGATCTCGGAGAAGGGAAAGAAGCGTTCCCAATCCACGGATTTCTGCTGGGCTTCTAACTCTTTCGGGGTCTTTGTGCTTGTGTGTGGGTTCTTGTGGTTTGCTGTGCTTGATGTCTTCGTCTCTATGGCGCCGACTCCTGATGATCTTTCTCGGTGCTTGTCTGATGAAGAACGTCGAAGAACGTTTTTTGCTAAACATGTGCTTTTCTTGTTCCCGATGGTTGACTTCCTGCCTGTGATGAGCGACTGAGTGTCCAGACAGGCTCATTCACACTGTCTCGCCTCTAAATAGGTACATTTTTATTATGTTTCTTTTATTATCTAATCCCCTACATAATTCTGGCATGTCTGTCAATTTTCTCGGTGAAAATGTGTCGTCTTGTGAAATTACCGTGTGTTCTGAGATCGAGATTCTGTATTTCACCGGCAAACCTTACGAGTCCAGCACATATCGGATTAGATCATCTGTTTGTCATTGCGCAATGGGACAGCGAAATTAAGCTGCAGATATGTCTGCGCAAATTACAACAAAATTATGAAAGATTTTTTCAAGTGCAAAATACCACAAGAAACATAATCACACTTGTACATACACAACTTCCTCAACACAATGGTAGATAAAAAAATATACGTATGTTTATGCAATGCGAATAATGTAAAGCAGTTATGCCCAACTTGTGGCCCACGGGCCAGATCCGGCCCATGAAGGTGTTACTCACATTTAATCACAATAATAGGTTGGAATAATTAAAATTCAGATGTTCTTATTAATTATTCATTCAGTCTGAGACAACCTTCAGGCGACAAATTTAGTGAAAAATCACGACCAGAGTGTATCGCAGACCAGTGAAATTTCCAAATTGGCTAACACAAGGACTGAAATGACCGACACATACGTTCACAAATCTTCTCTGTGATGATAATAATAATAATAATAATAATATTAATAAAAAAATAATGATTCCAATAATGATGAAGAACACGTACTCCATTACAGATCATCTGTCTGAGAATCAATGAGATGAACCTCAGCCCAAACTTTCTGAAAAACAACTTTTTTTCACACATTTCGGCAAATAGACACATTTGAAACATCTATACTGTATTTATGTAGATGTAAGCACCCCCTTTTTTTTTTTTTTTTTTGGAATTTTCTACGCTCAAAAACTTGGGGGGTGCTAATCAAACAAATATAGTACTTATAGGATATGAGTAATAAATAATATAATATAAATCCAAGGAACAGACATAATCAAAACTCTCTGTCTAATAAACAGGGGATAATAATCTTTCGCCACGATTCTCTTAACACGCCGTCAGATAAACGGAGAGCTCGACAGGCCTATTGCAATTGCTGTGCAAAGACTGTTGGGAAATGAAGTTCTGACAACTAGAATCGGCTTTGTTTGCTGTTATTCAAGTAAAACGATATCAAAATGATGCAGGTATTAAAGTTAGGTTTGTTAAATAAAGACAAAACAGTATTTATATTTCAATTGAACCAGAAATGTTAAAAATGCCTGCAAATTCAGGGGGTTGCTTAAATTCGCGTAAATATAGAATTTAATGTTCTTGTATGTGTGGCCTGCAAAAGTCACAGCAAAGTCACGTGTGGCCTCACATTATCAAAGGTTGGGCTCCACTGATTTACTGGAAGCTAGTAGTGAAGTCTGAAAGCATTTTCAGATACCTTCGACACGCAGCCTGACAAAGGCGTCAGAAAGAAGGGAAACGCTCTGTTGGCTTTTCTTGCCCTCGTCCTGTTTGCTCAGCTGTGACGTCTTTGGACTCCATTGATAAGATTTGTCATTCTGTAGTTGTGAACGAAGGCAATAATAGAGTATGCAGATCTAAAAGAGCCACATTTCAACTTGAGGAGGAAGTGTTTGCCAAGCCACTGGGTTGGTGTTGGGGGCTTGTGATAAGAAGCTTGACCACCTTTATCTGCGATTATGAAAGATTATGAAAGGAACCTCAAAAATCAGAGGCAAGGGAAGGTCGATCCACCTAGATGTTTTCGTCAAACGTCTTTCAAAACCTGAAGACGATGGAGATGACTGCTGATGTGAGTTGTGCTGGTGGTGATAAGTGGGTTATTTCAGTGTCTGGGTTGGTTGGGGGTCTCCAGGCCTCAGCAGGATCAAAGCCATCTGCCCTCTGGCTGTTCTGCAGTGTCATTGAAACGTTTGTGTCTTTGCTGTGGTTTGAAAGCGTTGCAGAACATTGCCGGAATCTATCACAACGTGCTTTCGATGCAACGACTACGATGTACGCGACTACGAAGTAGTTTTAGTTAATTAGAATTAGTACTTTTCTAATTACTGTGTCTGAAAAGTCACTTAGTTACCCCAAAAGTAGCTAAATACTTTAAAATACCAATAAAAGTTAAAAATAAATCATTTAAAAACATACCAGTAAAACACAAAATAGTTAAGCCTTTTAACTTTCTGGATTCACCTTACATTGCATTCAATAATAAATAAAGTTATCACTAGTAAATTATTCCAAAATGTAACACAAGTACATGATAAGTAATTGTAATTAAATTACCGTATTTTCTGGACTATAAGCCGCTCCTGTGTATAAGCCGCATCCGCTCTATGAACGATTTTGAATTGTAAATGTACATGTATGTAACTAAATAGATCCTTTCCTAACCTGCATTTTAACACGGCAGCAACTTTGCTGATTAAAATGGGACAGAAAAAAAGAGAAAATAAACGGTATCTACCGTATTTATCTTCATTATCAAAAAATCTGCAGAATAGCCGCTCCTTTGTATAAGCCGCATGGTTCAAAACCTATGAAAAAAGTAGCGGCTTATAGTCCAGAAAATACGGTGCCTAAAAATAAACAGCAATTTGTCACACTACTTTTTCTGTGAAAAAGTTCTGTGAAAAAGTATTTTAATTATAGGTACAGGTGATTACTTTGGTTCACGGTGCTGGTCAGTGATCAGACATATATGTACAGTGTGTTTTCCGTGATAAGGAATGTTTCAGATGGTCGTTCTGATGGATGTTTATTGGCTGATACAGTGTATTTCCTCTCTCTCGCAGGCCACTCACACAGGGATGCGCTCCTACATTTACAAACACAGCTTTGTGATTGGCTCACAGGCCGAGCACACGGGCATGAGGACGTACTATTTCAGTGCGGACACACAGGAGGACATGAACGGCTGGATCAAGGCCATGAACCAAGCTGCGCTGATGCAAACACACACGGTCAAGAGGTCAGTCCCTCACCACGGATAAGACCATCTCACCCTGTTCATCTATCTATCTGTCTATCTATCTTTCTGTCTGTCCGTCCATCCATCCATCTTTCCATCCATCTATCTATATGTCTATCTATCTGTCTATCTGTCTGTCCGTCCATCCGTCCATCCATCCATCCATCTATCTATCTATCTTTCTTTCCATCTATATATCTATATGTCTATCTATCTATCTGTCTTTCCATCCATATACTGTTTCTATCTATCTGTCTATCTATCTATCTATCTATCTGTCTATCTATCCATCTATCCATCTATCCCTCTCTCTCTCTCTCTCTCTCTCTATTTTTTATTGATTGTGAGTGACTTAGGGATATTAGATGGCAGTTTTGTTCAGAAAGTTTTTTAACATGTTTAGAATGAAAGATTTTATTATATTTCTAGAATTTCATAAAATTCTAATTTATAATATGTATTATATTTTATTAACGTTCCATTATAATTATTATTACATGGTATTATTGTTTTATTTTTTTTTATAGTTATGTGTTTTTTGCAGAGAACTATTGTGAAATCTGTATTTTTGAGTGTGAAACTGTAAACAGCAACAACTATTTTGACATGAATACAGCGATTGGTGGCAAGACGTTGTGAAAATCTTCTGGTAGAAATGCTGTTTTTTTTCTTTAAATGTTTTGTGTGTCAGCGAGATCTCGTGTAGCGTTTTCTCCCGTCTGTTTCCCGCCGTGTAGCAGGGGGCGGGGTCACGCTGACAGACAGACGCACAGCGGCGTGTCAGTGACTCAGCGTCTGTCTGTCTCTCTCAAGTCGACACTGTTACACTTACACAACACAGAATTACCCGCGTTAGCAAACGGTGCTAAACCAATAATATGTTTACCACAAAACGAGTGTTATGTATCATGCTAATGAGTAAAATTATATAAAGACTACCGTATGTGTATGGTGTGGTCATGATGTTACAATGTTAGTGATAACTTTTAGTATTAGCAAGCGACATTATGTTTACAACGTATTTTTTCTCGTGTTGATTTTTTGCGTTAACTTGTATCATGTTTATCGCGTTAAATCTGTATTGTGGTTACTATTGTGCGTTAATGGATACATTATTTAATAATTTGGACCAACTCGTAACTTTAAAAAACTCTTACATACATTTACATTTATTTTACTGAATTAGCTTTACAACAAACGAAAGAAACAACAAAATCCAGCAAAAAAAGAAAAGAAAAACACAACAAAATACTGATCCAGAATCTCAGGAATTCAACTCACCTTTTGTTTGTTTTTTTAGCTTCACATTTTAATTTGTCAATTTATTATTTATTTGTCTTGTTCTTTTTATAGTCACCGATGCATTTAATCCACATTATAAACCTTTTTTGAATTGTTTATCATGTTTCTACAATTACAATTGGTTCAATGTGATACTGATCACCATGTGTCTTATTTTATTGTAGATGTTTTATTGCATTAATAGTAACATTGTTTATCATAGTTACAAGTGACTTTCTTTATTGACTACATAGTTTACTGTAAACAATTAAGATATGTGTATTTTTCATGTTAACAATCAAAAATATGTCTTTTGAGCAACTGCACATTGCGACTGATTGGAGTCAGGAAAATTCCCACTAAGTGTGAGTGATTGTGTTTCCTGCTCTGTGATTGGTCGGCCACCAGTCCAGTGTCCCGCCTTCAGGCCCAGAGTTGCTGGGATTGGCTCCAGCTCCCCGTGACTCAGATATGGAAAAGCAGTTGACGATCGGATGTGATGTCAGGACGGATATCGGCAGCGATGGAGACGTCAAGATGTCCTCTCACAGCACACGCTCTTCTGTTCTCCATTAACAGTCTGAGAAGAACAGAAAAGTCACTGAGGCCGAGAGCAAGACGCCGCGTTCACGCCGTGATTTTGAAGTTGTCATAGCAGCGTAACTCTGAGGCCGTCTCAACTGTGATCCTTCTGTGATGGTTCTCCGTGGAGAAAAGTCGTCTATCCAGAAAGTTTCGTCTCATGAGTCTAGCAGACCATCGTCTTTTAATAATATCCCACGTTCCTCCTCGCATTTCCCGTGGCGAAGGATCCTCACGTGATGTGTGTTGGTCCATCTTTCAGCCCAACGCTTCAGAATTGTGATGCAGATGTTTGTAGTGTGAGAGAAAACAGGAAGTGAAGCAGAACGGAGGGATCAGGTGTGTGCGCAACCACAACACGCTTGTTTTAGCAATGTCGCAGTTGGAGTATGTAGAGCAAACAGTGAACAATGTTTTCATCCTTCATCTAGAAGACCGACAGTACTTACCATAAAACCTCATCGCCATGGCGTTCTACTGTTCAACCCTAATGTCATGGGGGCGTTCTACTAGAGGTGGTGTTCTATTAGAGGTTTTACGGTAGTCTAGATTTGTTTAGCATGTTTATTATTTATTTGTTTTTTTTTTTTTGCTAAAAAAGCAAAATGGTGAACCGAGTAGGATGCTGTGAATCAACAAATCCATTCAAAAGTTCGTTCAAAATAACTGTATAAAGCTAAAAGGCATTGTTTATATTAAAATATTAGAGATCATATACAGAGTTAAATTATTTAATTCCAAAAAGCATACAGAGTTGTACTGTAAGTTAGGAGTTTTACTCTTTCGAACATGTTAAAGTGCCAACAACAGCGATGTGTTTCAGTTGTTGGTGTAAACTTATAGAATCAAAGTAGTAATGAATTTAAATTATGTACGTACTTATTTTCTAAAATTTAAAGGTCTTAAAAATTAAATGCATCTGTGACTATAAATTGACTAAGACAAAAATTAATACATAAAATGAAAACATAAAGCTGAAAAAACTAAACAAAAGAGGAGTTATTTTCTTGAAATTCCAGATCAGTATTTTGTTGTGGTTTTCTTTTTCTTTTTCTTTTTGCTGGATTTTGTTGTCGACATTTTACTACCTGAAAAACCATCCTGCAAACCATCCACAGCAAACATCTACAGTTGAGGACAACATTTTTTGCCCCGCCTACTAAATAATCATTGTTTGACGAGTATTTCAAAAGTGCTTTTAAACAAAGCTAATAATTTTGTCCTCAACTGTATCAATGCCTCAATACTGTACTTTTTTTTTAAAAATGTGTACGTTTAATGGTGATTTTTTTAATTTCTTTACCACATTACCTGTACATTAAATTTTCACAAAAAGTTCAATTGAAAGCGTAAGAGTAACATGTTGTTTTTACAGCCAGGTTTTCAGGGTTTATATATCCCAAATAAAAAAATATCGAGAATTGTGCAACAATCTTTATTCTCTGCCAACAAATTGTGATTCTCATTTTATCTAGAATTGCGCAGCTCTAGTATATAATATACATGTTCCTCTCAAATATTGTCTGCTGTGGGACGAATAAAGGCTTTTTCCTTTCTTCTCCGTCTCTAACAGGGCAGAGTTCCCCACCAAACCAGGCCACGTGAACCTCTCAGAGAAGCAGGCCGTTCCTCAGACCAACCACGCCAGCACCTACATCATCCCAGACGGCGAGCTCATCCAGAGCGAGGGAGGCGTGGAGAAGCCGAGCGTGCTGCTGGGAGAAGTGGAGATCCACACGCCGCCTGTAGACGTGGACCAGATCAGAACCTCAACTCCTACGGGTAAAACCGTAGAAGCTTCTGGATCCACGCCACCGTCCCGGGTTCCTTCTCGCGCCCCGTCCCGGGCTGCTTCCACGCCACCCGTCCTGCTGAGAAACGGGACGCAGAACGGGGTGAGTGGTGTTCCCAGGGGGCCGACACCCGCTCCTCAAAGCCCCGTCAGAGAGCAGAGGAGAAGCGCACTGGAGCAGGTGGAGAACTGGGTGAAGTTGCAGAAAGAGGAGCGGCAGGGGTGAGTGGAGCGTGAGAACCCTGGAGTCTCATCATCGTCTGATAAATCGCTAATGAAGTTTAGAATATGACTGTGTGTGTGTGTGTGTGTGTGTGAGGAGAAGAGAGAGAGAATATACATCATATACTGGTGTGTGTGTGTGTGTGTGTGTGTGTGTGTGTGTGTGTGTTGTGTGTGTGTGTGTGTGTGTGTGTGTGTGTGTGTGTGTAGAGAGAGAGAAAGAGAGAGATGGTGTACATGTATTGGATTGATTGATTGATTGTTTATTGATTGATTGATTGATAGTGTGTGTGTGTGTGTGTGTGTGTGTTGAGAGAGAGAGAGAGAGAGGAAGAGAGATGTATACATTATATATAGTGTGTGTGTGAGAGAGAGGGAGAAAGAGAGAGATATGCTATACATTATATATACTGATTGATTTATTGTGTGTGTGTGTGTGTGTGTGTGAGAGAGAGAGAGAGAGAGGGAGAGAGATGGTATACATTATATATAGTGTGTGTGTGAGAAGGCGAAAGAGAGAGATATGCTACACATTATATGTACTGATTGATTGATTGATTGTGTGTGTGTGTGAGAGAGAGAGATGGTATACTATACTAAATACCTCATAATATGGTATTTATTTATTTATGTATTATTTAGTTACTCCATAAATGACGTTTGTGGCCTTCACAAAGCAAAGTCTCCAAACGCAAAGTGTGCTGAAGCTAGTGAATGAGCTGAATCACACGACATTAAAGGCCATGTCGCCCTCTAGTGGTCTAAATAGCAATTACATAAAGTGCTTCGTTTGGCTCACTTTTTTGCCTGCATTCTTCACTTTTTTATTGAAAGCTTTTTTTTCAGCTTCAGATTTTTTTGTTCGTTTCATTTTTTTCGTTTTAGCTTTTTGGGGGCGGGCCTTACTCTGATTGGGCGATGAGAATGTGATTGGCAGCTGCTTGAACAGGAAGTGTGGTTGGAGTTCAGAATGTATTGAATGTGTCACTCATCGCTTTTTTAATATTAGAACACAACAGTCTGATTAAAGTGTTATTTTTGCACAATATTGCTGAATTCTTGTGGTGTCAGACTACATCAGAATAATAGTAGACCTTTTTGTTTCTTCACATCGATAATGAATCATGAATCGGCCACTTTACTGTCTTGAACAAAAAGTGAAACAAAGTGGTTCTAATACACATTCCGCTGGCTTTCCTCCTCAGATTTCTTCCCCCTGATGGCACGATGCCACGCCGGACTCCGCCCGTTCACCCCAAGTACAGCGGCGTGGAGAACTACCAGTCCCTGCCCAAGACCTCCCGACACAGCCCTGTCTCCGCCCACCGCCTGGCACCCAGCCAATACAAACACTCCCACTATCACATGACCCTCGGCCACGCCCACAGAGCCCAGGACAGCACGGTGTGGCAGCTGTACGAGTGGCAGCAGCGGCAGCAGTATCGACACGGCAGCCCCACCGCGCCCATCTACACGCCCGCGCCCGACTACTCCACCGCCGTCAGTGCAGGCCCCGCCCCCCCGTCACCCCGCCGACCCCACACGCCTGCGGAGCGGCTGACGGTCAGACCGCTGGAACACCCGCCGCGCACTAACTCTCCGCACCCCTCACACTTCTGTAAGGTGAGGTCGGACACGCATGTATTTCAGTACGATACATCGGTAATTTATCGCAATCGCGCTTTTTTTTTTTTTTTTGAAAATTGGACCAATTTTAAACGCCTGATGTTTTTTTTTTTTTGCACACGTTTGTGGTGCTAAACAATCAGTGACTCATGGATGATGATGATGATGATTATGATGATGATGACGAAAAAAACTAATTTCACCTTTTTTATTTCGATTAAATTGTTTATATAGCAGTATATTTATCTATGGAATTAGATTAGTGGCAAAAATATCAGACGAATATTTCTAAGAAACTAACGAAAATGCTTCACATTTACGTTTGTTTTTTTATTTTTTGATTGCATTCTTCACTTTTTCAGTGAAAGCTTTTTTTTCAGCTTTTCAGATTTTTTTGTTCGTTTCTTTTTTTTTTTTTCGTTTTAGCTTTTTGGGGGCGGGCCTTACTCTGATTGAGCTTTTTTAATATTAGAGCACAATAAAATCTGATTAAAGTGTTATTTTTGCACAATATTGCTAAATTATTGTGGTGTCAGACTACATCAGAATAATAGTAGACATCAGATAATGTACTTACAATGTAGTTCACATCAATAATGTACTTGTTATTATAAAACTGTACTTTGTGCAAAGATCTTCTATAGGCGCCTTGTTGTTGTTGTGGTTATTATTATTATTATTATTATTATTATTATCATCATTATTAATGTTATTGTTAATGAGAGTAATGAAAAAATGCTCAGTTTGTTTTAAAAAATCTTATTTCATGCTAATAGCAAAAGAAAATTTGTCAAATTTTTTCTTAGAAACTACTTTTCATTTTTTTTGCATCTGATTCTATATTTATCAAGACTGTAAGTCTTGATAAATCTTTGAAAAAGGCACAAAACATATTTAATTTTTTGGTACAAATTTTTGTTTCAATTAAATTGCTCTCAATATATTTATCAAATATGTTTTTAAAATGGCTCAAAACATCAAAACAAAATGGTCTTCGATTAAATTATTTCCATTAAATGTATCAACATATACAGTAGACAGTAGAGTTTTTCCTGAAACACAAAAAATGTGAAATGAACCAGTTACGTTCTACTTTGAGCGTCTGAAACGAAGTGGAACACAATTTAATCCAAACGGATGGAAAAATCTCACTTTGACATCCAAACAAAAAAGAAATTCTCAACCCAATTGTCAGCATGTCACTTTTTCACAGGTTAGACAATCATTTTAACCACGTCTTCATGTTTGTAATCCGCAGCCTGGCACCGTGGAGCGCCGCCCGATGCCTCCGTCCGGATACATCACACACACCGTCAGCGCGCCCAGCCTACACGGAAAAACGGTGACTCCCTCATCTCACACGCATGTGCATGTCATGTAAAACCACGTAAAAGTGACCAACGTATTTGATAAGGAAACGCTGTAGTGGCGTTTTCAGATGGTTTCTCTTTCCCCAATAAGCCTGTGGTGTGGCATTAAAGGGCGTGTAGAATAGCGTAATAACAAAAATGAAAATTCTTGGCCGAAACCGAAAAAGAGGAAAACAGAAACAGCGAACGAAATGATGGCAATTATTAGTACGTAGTACCATTGCATTTATTGCCATGATGGTGTACTAACTTTACTAAAATCAAGGCGTTGCAAACGCACACATTAATAATAAAGTTTCAAAGAATAAATGAAACACAATGTGTTATAAATGATGCAAATATTCATTAAGCATATTGCAACAATCAAGAGTATAACATATAATTCAAACTAAAATGTTAAAATTGTCCCACTCAGGTGTACATAAACAACAAAAGACACGCCTACTGGCCGACTGAAAGGTTGTTAAAATGTGCAAGTATTGTTGTATAAAATCTAATGATGCATATATTTACAATGTTATCTAACTTATGACATAAAAGCAGTGCTACTTTAAAATATAAGCAAGTATATAAATGTTCAAATAAAGTGCTTAACTTTCAAAACTTGACTTCCTTTTACATCTTGTAGCTTTTTTTATTTTAATTCAAACAATTGGATAGTTTTAAGGTCTTAGTCTAATTTTAGTCGACTAAATACCACAGCATTTTAGTGGACTAAATTACAGTATAGATTTAGTCAACGAAAATATAAGTGCTATATATTCTAAATGTTTACTAAAGTTTCTTTGTCTAAGAAATCTGAATACGTGGTTAACTATGAACATATGAAATATACACAGAGATCTTATTTGGAAAAACATAACATCACCTCATAAATGAATCTCATAAATGAAACCTCAACAAAGAGAAAAATGAAAATAAATACAGTAAAATAACATTTATTTTATAGCATCATGTTTATAATTAACAAATGGTTGCACGGTAAAAAATAAAAGTTTCAATCTCTTCAGGTGTGTTGTATTTCTGCCCGTGATTGTTGCTTCACACGTACAGATAGTTTTTCTAAGGTGGCGTTGAATGTTAAACGGATCCATAAATCTGACCATTTTTTTCCTGCCGGAGAAGACGTTATTGAAGATGCTAGTGCCTCTGTCCTATCCAGCTTTTCTGAAAAGCTCCGTGTCCTGATTGGTTCTCTTTGCGTTTCCACCCGCCTTTCTCCACAAGCTCTGATTATGATTGGACGTCGTCACGAAAGGCATTTTTGTTTAGTTCTTATTCGTTGACGAAAGTGTCAATAAATGTAGTTATAGTTTTCGTCCCTGAGCGGGAGTTTTTAAATAGTTCTCATTTAGTTTATATAGTTCTCAATAGTGTCGACGATGATGAAAATATTTCATCAACGAAATTAACACTGTTCGGCCAAAAACAGAAAATGAACTTTTTGGCCGAAAATTTTTGGTGGCGGAATATTCGGTGCGCCCCTAGTGTAGAGGTGTGGCGTGTCCGCTAATCTCTGGCTCTGGTGACCCGTGTCCAGCCCGAGGAACTCACCCTCCTCCTCATCCAGCTACGCCGTCACCAGGCCATGATGGCAGGCGTACGCAGCTCGGCCCTGGCGCACCTCCAGCAGCTGTCCCGGGTGAAGGTCAGAGCCCGGCCTGCCACGCCCCGCCCCGCCCCGCCCGGCTCCATCGCTGTCCCGTGTCGTAGCATGTCCGCCAGCATGCGTCTGCTGCGCTCTGATGCTTGCTGCTCACGTCCGCTTCCAGAAGCTTCTTACTCCTCTAGATTTGAAAAGAGGATGTGGAAACATACACAGAGTTTATGTTTGCGTATATTATTACGCTTAAGAGTTTCTGTTGGTTACCTCAGATCTTAATAGTGGTATGTGTGTTGAGTTCAAGTTCAGAGCATTTGTTAAGCGCTTTTCAGAATTTTAACCGTCTCAAAGCGCACTGTGTTTGTGTGTGTGTGTCTGTGTGTGTGTGTGTTTGTGAGAGAGAAAGGATACATTATGCTGCATGTATAGACTGAATGTTTATGTATGTGTGTAGTACTGCATGTGTATTTGTGTGTGTTTGTGTGAGAAGGTGTTATATTTTCTGATTATGTGTTTGTGTACTGTATGTGAATTTGTGTGTGTGAGAGGGTGTTATTTATACTGATTCTCTCTGTGTGTACTGTATATATAATTTATAGTATGATAGTGTGTGTATTTTTGCATGTTTATTTGACGGAATGCTAATTTGTGTATTGTTGTTTGTATGTGTGCACATTTTTATTTAAATGTGTGTGTATTTAAACACAAATCTGTGTGTGTGTGTGTGTGTGTGTGTGTGTGTGTGTGTGTGTGGATATACATGTTTGTTTATTTTATGGAATATAAATGTGTGTATTTGTTTGTGTGTATACATTTTTGATAGAAATGTGTGCGTATTTGTACACACATCTGTGGAAAAAAAAATGTGTATATGTGTGATAATGTGCGTGTGTGCATGTGCGCATGTGTGTGTTTGCATGTCGGTTCGCTTAAATCTGCGAGTGTTTTAAAAAGAGTGAGTGTTTTAGAAGCAGAGTTCAGTTTCTGACTGTATCTATTAGTCGCCTGTGGATCTTTGTCTCCATAAATGACGTTTGTGGCCTTCGCATCCAAACCAAAGTGTGCGAGTGTTTTGTTTGTGCGTTTGGTCACACTACATCACTTCTAATGGCGCGTTCCTCTGACTGTCCACAGGCTGATGACACCTACCTCCACCTGAAGAAGGACCTGGAGTATTTAGATCTGAAGGTGGGCTTCTCCTCATCGCCAAACACGAATAAAGTGTGTTCTGTCCTGTTTAGATCACATGATGAATGATGAATTGTGATCAGTGATAAAGCCGGGCAGGGTGGTCTTCTTCTCCCTGACATCTTCTGTCTCCATCTGCCGCAGATGAAAAGTTTAGAGCCTTTGATCGTGATGGTTCACGGTGTGTTACAGACCGGCGCTCTGCTCTGGAACGTAAGCACTGTCGGCATCCAGAGTCTCCACTAGGGGTGCACCCATACCGACAGCGGGTATCCACCTCGATACCACCTTACCCAAAGCACTCGTACTCGTTTAAAAAGTCAAAAGGGAGAAATGTTTGACCAGTGTATAAAGGGTTAATTAGAAAGTTCCCCGACCTCAGCGATAGCGATGGGAAGTCCTGTGTAGGTACCAAAACCACTCTGGTGTATGATTGGCTCGGGGTCCCGCAGCTAATGATGACATACAGTCATCATAGTAATGAGTCATTTCGATTGTTACATAACATCAGAGTAATACAATCAAAATGAAACATTGCCATTTTAATTACATTAAGAGATATTATTATTATTACATTATACATTGTACATTATACAATTACTTAATAAATAGATTATATATTTATCCTAACAAAAACCAAGTTGTGCTTTGTAATAGCAATTGGATAAGTGTCGCTATCTGTCTAGTCGACTATCAATATTATGTAAAGCTTATGTACAGTCAGTGTGAAACAAATGAACTGATTGTAAATGAACGAAATTAAGAGTTAAAGATTTGAGTGAAAATGGAGTATTTGTTATTCTTATTAACTGTAATAAGAAGAAACAAATTTTGTATTCTTTTACTTTGCCTCGGTTTTTTAATGTTTATTTGGTCAATAACTGTTAAGTAACATGTTTTTTTTAATCACACATGATATTTTATCATCTTATTAATAACATCTGTCTGAATTTACAAGGGCTTGTTATTAAACTTATTAGGGCATTTACTTGTTACTTAATTACGTCCCGATGTATGAAATATTTAGTTTGCCTTATGAAATTGCTGTCAGCACGAATTAATTTCGGAAGTCGGGTTGCCACTGTATTTGTTTGTTGTGAAATAAGTATAATTACATTTTCAAGCGCTTCGTTTAAAACCCAAGCATTTCTAAGGCCTGGAAAGCACATGATTGAAATTGTATGTTGCATACAAAATGCTTTTCATTTTAAATAATTGTTCTTACATCCTACTAGCCTCCCTTTTTTAATTATGTGACTTAAGCTGTTACCTGTGAATTTAAATCGTGTTTTTATTAAGCACTCGCCTCCTCTGTGTCTGTATCAGCCAGTACTCGTACTCGTTTTCCAAAAAAATGGTATCGGTGCATCCCTAGTCTCCACGCTCCCATCGCTTCACGCCGTGCCCATTGCTTTGTGTTGGCAGTGCCCGCCGCTTGATGCCAGCTGGTCTGTGATCGGCGCGAGACTCGGTTAATGCGTCTGTCTGGGACGAAGAAGCTTTGAACCGATATATTTGTCCGGATTAATAAATCTGAATGGCAGATCCATGTTCATCCAGGATTGTTACATTCCAAAGATTATTTTCTGCGACGTTTACTCCGAAACTTCTCCCAAAGGGCTTAAAATACTTCAACCATCTGACATTCTCTGACAAACTGAGATGTTGAGAGAAACGAGTGCCACGTCTGCGGTGGTTTGTCAGAAATTTCTGAATCTGGTTTTTCAGATTTCAAGTTTGAGTCGAGATTTGTCTCACTGATCCTCAGACAGACTGGAGACGATGGTGTGTGATTCTGAACGTGATCCTGGTTTCGCTCTTCATCACGGAGAAAGACTGACACCATCGCAAACACCATCATTTAATCCATTTGCATATTTGAAAAGTTCACTGAAGACGGTTGTGGTAGAAGTTTTTGTCTTCTAAAATGTGTTGTTCTGTGTCGTCTGAAGGTCGTCTCAGACTGAATGTTCTTCTATTATTAGTCTACACTCACAACTTCTTCTTCCAAATTAACTAAACTAAATGTAGAAATAAAAGACCAGCCACACGTGACGGTTTCACGGGCCGGATCTGGCCCACGGGCCACAGGTTGGGCATGACCGCCTTGTGTTGTTTATAATAATGAATAAAATTCATAATACGGATTTTAACTGATAACATGCAAAAAAGGTGAATATTTTTTACACATTTAAATAAAGGCGTAGAGTTACAGTTAACAGAAATAAAGCGTGAAACAATTCTAATACTGTAAAAGAAACCCTTTTGGGATGTGTATTTTTCATTGCTGGGAATTCTTAACCTCGAGACCCGAGCTCTGAAATTATATTCTTTTGAAAATTAGTTTTGCTAGTTGGACTTTTAGGAGCGCAATAAGTGTGTTGGAGATGTTACATATGTTATTAGTAAATATTTACTCATTTTCATCGATCTTTTGTGTCCAGACAAAAGGGACCAGTCTTTCCTAAACATTGCACTCATAATTTTCTGTAAATAACACATTTAAAGAGACTTTGCAAAGACTTGCCTCTCACACTGCAGCCGAGACTTTTTATTTTTCATATAATATTCGAATATTTCCGTCATCGTCTTCGTCAACGACACTTTTTCCCTGACGAAAATGAAGCAAGAACTCCTGCTCAGGGACGAAAACTGTATGACACTTTTATCAACTAATTAAAACCAAACAAAAATGATCTATCAAATAAGATCTTTGTTCATATTTGTATGTTCATAGTTAACTACGTATTCAGATTTCTTAGACATAGCAACTTTAGTAAAGATTTAGAATATATAGCACTTATATTTTTGTTGACTAAATCTATACTGTAGTGTGTGGTATTTAGTCGAAAAAAAAAAATTAAGATGATTAAATTGGGACTAAAACAAAACTGAGTTTTAGTCAAATGACTATGACTAAAACTAAATAAAAAATCGTTGTCAAAATTAACGCACTAGAGGGCACACGACAACATCCACCGGTTTTAGCACGTCAGGGGTTCACACAGCAGGCGGGAAAATTCGCAGTGACTTGACGAGGACATCGGGACTCAAAAGGCTGTCAGTTCATGATCGTGGAGAAAAGCAAAGAAATGTGGCACGGAAAAAAAAAACCAAAATGTCTTCCTCTGAAAAGTTGTATTCTTCTTCTGGATGCAAGGCTTCTGAGAAGTGATGTGTGGCTTCCATCACTCTGCCGCTTGGTGGCTTTCGTGCGTTCTCTCTGCATTCGTGTTTATATTCTTTTGGCATGACGACCCGACACCTCGCTGCCATTGTGCTGCTGGAAGAGCTCAAGGCTTCTCGCCGCGTCGGCCTCCATTGTGCAGTGACGCTTCTGCCTCAAAGACGTTTCTCTGCTTGTCAGCCACTGACGATAGACACATTCTCCTGTTGGTCTGCAGACGAGTGGAGCTGAGACGGGTAAAGGACGCCAGGCCAAGCCAGTGAAGGTGGCAGAGAGCGACGTGGACGTGAGTGACCCTGCAGAGTCCTTTAATATTGAGCCTGATCAAAATATTACAAAATCAATAACCAAATGCCTTTTTGTTATTCAATTTTTGTGTTCAATTATTTAATTGTGCTGGTTTTTTTTTTTTTGCATGCATGTGTGTGCTGTGACTAATGATGAGGCTGCTCGTTAAATGTTTTAGGTCTGAACAGTGCCTGTGATTGGCTGGGATTGGTCCAATCAGGAGGCTGCAGTTGCTCATCAGTTGATTTCAATTGAATTGAAAGCCTTTATTTGTCCCACAGTGGGGAATTTCACATAATTTTTGAAGTAAAGCGACATGAGTGAAAAAAAATTATTGAAAAAAGACTGAAAAAATTTAATTAAAGCATAAATCTCCTTGTAATGTGATTTATTGGAAAGAACCATTTTGTAAAAGCATGATTTACGAGACGCGTTTGGCAGGTCTCGACAGACTGGACTTCACATTTGTTGACGTTTCTTAACACTAAGAGGATTATTATTGTTATAATTTAACAAATTAATTAAACGGAGAGCTTGAAACAGACCTGGACTTGTAACAATTGCTCCGCACATGTACGGAGTCAGACTGAAGAGCAAAGGATCTTGGGAAATTAAGTCCTGACCACTAGACTCGACTTTTTGATATCTATTATTAAAAAAAAATTATATAAAAATGATACAAGTCACAAGTTAGGTTTGTTAAGTAAAGAAAAAATAGTATTTTATAGAAAAAATAGAATAAATAGAAAAATCAGGCGGGGGTGCTTTTATTCGCATAAACACAAAAGTGTTTGGTTAAAAGTGTTAAATCACTTTATTCATCTTTTGGTATTTTGCTAACTGTTTCTTTTATTATTTTGATTGCATGTTTAAATACAAATACATGCTAATATGTTAAATCCTAAATGAAAAACTAAATTCTGAAAAATTAAACCCCATTCCCACGGTCCACAACAGCAAAAAGGTTTCTGGACCACTGCTCTATGACACGTCTGTCTGATATAATGATCCAGTCAAACCAATCCCATTGTTATTTTTAATGGGATAATCAGATTGGAATATCGGAAAGCTTCTTGTGTGCTTTAAAAATACTCCCGAGTTTGTGAGGCTGTGGATTTTGAAATCTCTCATTTCCATCTGAAGGTCACACTGAGTCGACTGTGTGAACAGGACAAAATTCTGCAAGCCATCGAGTTCCGACTCAGCGGACTTAAGGATGACAAGGTGGTGTTTCTTCAGTCTTTAGGGACTGTGCGTGAGTGTGATCTTGACGGTGCTTGTGTTTGCAGGACAAGCTGGAGTCGGTTCTTGACGTGTCTCACCAGCAGATGGAGCAGTACAAGGACCAGCCCGCTCACAGCCAGAAGATCGCCTATCAGCAGCGGCTCCTGCAGGAAGACCTGGTGCACATTCGAGCAGACATCTCCAGAGTGTCTACGGTTAGTTCCTGTTTAGAGTTGTCTGGTGCTGAAGGAAACGCGGAGCTAGACGGTGGATTCCTGTGAGTAAATGTTTGCCTTGTGACTGCGCAGGAGATGGAGAGAGCGTGGGAAGAGTACGGCCGGCTGGAGCAGTCGGTGGAGCAACTGCGGGACGTCCTGCAGACGCAGATGAACCTCTGCTCCTCACCGCAGGTCTGGCAATGTTCTCCTCACCTTTACACGGGCTCGTCTTCTACTGAATCAACCACTGTATTGTTACATCCTCTACATGCTTTGTTTATTTTTGTCTTTTTGCTTTTTTGTGTGTGACACTTTTTGTGTTGCGACGTTTGTTACATGCTATACTTTGTTACACTTATTACATTTTATACATTGTCACATTTGTTGCATGCTATACATTTTTGCACTTGGTACATACTATACACGGCTACATTAGTTACATGCTATAATTTTTTGCAATTCTTCCGTGATACGCATTGTTACATGCTATATATTGTTCCATTTGTTACATGCTTTATATTGCCACAATTGTTACTTGCTATAATTTTTAGCTATTCTTCTGTGATTAGCATTGTTGCATGCTAAATATTGTTACATTTGTTACATTCTATACATTGTACATTTGTTACAGGCTATTTTTTTCTTCAATTCTTCCGCGATAAGCATTGTTACATATTCCACGTGTTACATTTGTTACAGATGTCACATGCTTTATACTGCGATAATTGTTAATATAAGGCTATACTTTTTTTACATTTCTCCTGTGATACACGTTGTAACATGTTCCAAGTTGTTAAACCAGGTCTCACACACACAGTAACCTCCACATACATATAAAAACAGAACAAAAACTGAGCTTATGTACTTTTCAATAAAACTAAAAATAACATGTAAAAGTTCTGAACGCCTGCTAAACAGTGTCCATTGTGACCAGGACAAAACTCAGTTGCGGAGGGAACTCTGGAGAATAGAGGACGTGATGTCCGGACTCAGCTCCACCAAAGAAACCTTCAGAATCACTGTCGACTCCGTCAAAAACCCAGGTGATGAACCGATGCCGACTATCTTTCAGTCACATTAACACAAACAGATGTAATAGAAGATTGTAATACAGAATTTGTAATAGAGCTGCATGATTAATCGTTAAAAGATCGCAATTTCGATTCTTCCCCTTCACGATATCAATCCAGCATTTATACGATTCTGCCAAACTTTCTGATCTATTAAGTATTTCAAAAGTGGTTTTAAACAGAGCTAATCATTTTGTCCTCAACTGTACACAATTCTGTACCTTTTATTGAATTGAATGTTTATGTTTATTACATTTAATTCGATTTTTTTTTTCTTCACAACATTACTTTTACATCGTTTTATTCCATTTATTTAAAATTGAAGTATTATAAGTAATATGTCTTATTATATTGCTGTTTGACAACCTGACTTTCAGGGTTGAATATTTAAAATAATAAACTATTCAGAAAGAATCGTGATCTTTATTCTAGCAAAAAAAATCCTGAATCTCATTTTATCCAGAAGCGTGCAGCTCTAATGTGTAATGTGTAACTTTGCTGGCCCGTGTGGTTTGCAGAGAGAATCCTCGTGCCTTCCTCGGTGCCTTCTCGGTGCGTGACTCCTGCTGTGGTGGTGCGGTCTCCTCAGCGCAGTGCCACCTCCAGTCCACTGTCCCTTGAGCCCGACGCCCCCCAGCAGCCCCTGCCTGTGCCACAGTGGGTGAGTGAGCAAAACCATCATCTCTCCTTCAGTTCTCCTCTCTCCTTCATCTGATCTCTCCTTCAGTTCTCATCTCTCGATCAGTTCTCATCTCTCCTTCATCTAATGTCTCGTTCAGTTCTCATCTCTCATTCAGTTCTCGGCTCTCGTTCTGTTCTCATCTCTTGATCAGTTCTCATCTCTCCTTCATCTAATGTCTCGTTCAGTTCTCATCTCTCATTCAGTTCTCGGCTCTCGTTCTGTTCTCATCTTTCGTTCAATTCTCATCAGTTGTTCAGTTCTCATCTCTCGTTCAGTTCTCATCTCTCGTTTAGTTCTTATCTGCCGTTTAGTTCTCATCTCTCCTTCAGTTCTCATCTCTCCTTCAGTTCTCATCTCTCGTTCAGTTCTCATCTCTCCTTCAGTTCTCATCTCTCCTTCAGTTCTCATCTCTCGTTCAGTTCTCATCTCTCGATCATCTGATCTCTCGTTCAGTTCTCATCTCTCGTTCAGTTCTCATCTCTCGTTCAGTTCTCATCTCTCCTTCAGTTCTCATCTCTCCTTCAGTTCTCATCTCTCGTTCAGTTCTCATCTCTCGTTCAGTTCTCATCTCTCGATCATCTGATCTCTCCTTCAGTTCTCATCTCTCGTTCAGTTCTCATCTCTCGTTCAGTTCTCATCTCTCGTTCAGTTCTCATCTCTCGTTCAGTTCTCATCTCTCGTTCAGTTCTCATCTCTCAATCAGTTCTCATCTCTCGTTTAGTTCTCATCTCTCCTTCAGTTCTCCTCTCTCGTTCAGTTCTCATCTCTCGTTCATCTAATCTCATTTTGATGTCAGGAAGAGGATGATGCCCCACCCAGACCACCTTTACCGCTCCTCTACGACGAGGACACGCCCCCAGTGGTGCCGCCACTTCCTAAAGAAACATCCGTCATCAGACACACGTCTGTGCGCGGCCTCAAGCGACAATCAGACGAGAGGAAGCGGGACCGAGAGAGCAACTACGCTAACGGAGACTGCAGGGTACGTTCTTCTCGTTCTTCCACAATTTTATTTTATTTTAGAAAGCGTATTCAGGTCAGGGGTGATTCTGTGAATGTGTGTCACCTTTTGTCGTCAAATGTTGTCTAATTGTCTAACACAACTCAAAATAGTTGTAACCACCTGTTGACTACACAACTAGTTCTGTGGTTAATCCTATTCATTAACTCACTGCTAATTAGTTGCTTCAGAATCGTTGTCAGTATCGGTAAGTCAATAGAAACTGAGGTTTGTTGAAAAGAACTATGGCAAGCCAAATTAACATTTAAACCTGCGCAGATGTTTTTAATTACACTAGCAGAACATGTTTCAAACTAGTAATATTAAGTAGTGTCTAGACTCTTCTAGATTAGTCACTTGTTTAGATTAGATTTGGAGGTTTTTAATGTTAGTGTGGCTTGCCATAGTTTAACTCTTCTACCCTGTGTTACATATTACACTGGTTATTATTAGCCGTAATGCTCCGTCTCTCCAACATGTGGCGCAGTTTTGTAGCAGCAAAGCCAAGCTGAAACATTTTACCACATTTTTGAGAGCGTAGAGAGATGTAAAGCACGTACAGCAGCACCCGATTATAAGACCTACTTCAGTAAACATTTGAAGTCTTTTACTTTCTAATGATTACAGTGCAGAAAGAAAACACGATATATTATGGTCTTGTCAGATCAGTAATTATACACTAATTATTCCATAATCCGATGTGAATATGCTGCAGGTGGAGCTTCGGTCCTACCTGAGTGAACCAGAACTTCCAGGAAGTGGCTTCACGTCGGAGCAGGTGGATCCGGGCTACCTGACTCTCCAGCGACGAGGTAAAGATCCTCTGCCCGGGTTGGTTCATCCATCATTCGTCAACTGTTTTTTTGTGATTAGGTCTGACCGGCTCAGCGTCCAGAATAAACCAGTCCGGAGGCGCCATCTCCTGCTCGAGAAGAAAAGACGATTCCTCCTTGTACAACACGGTGAGCCTCTGTTTGTCAAGGGTTAGGGTTTACCAAGAGTATCCTGGTAACATGGTCATTTTTCATGGAATCAGACTAGTGGCAAAAATATCAAACGTAATTTTCTAAGAAACGAACAAAAATGTTTTTTTTTTTTTCGTTTCACAAATTCTAGTTGACACTGAATTCTAAGAGCGTTAGTAATAATAATATTATGTAATAGTGATAATTGTAATATTAAGATTAAAAATATTTTATTTATTTATATTATGTTTATGTTCATTATGATGTGTGCAGAGTTATAGGACTGTGACAGTTATGACTGTGTTTGTTTATTTATTTATTTATAGTGTGTGTGTGTGTGTGTGTGTGTGTGTATAGATGTAGATGTTTATATATATATACGGTATATATATTTGTTCATTCATCAATCTGTCGGCTGTTGTGAAATGCAATTTTCCCGCTATGAGGCAAATAAAGGTATTTTCATTATTTCACTAGTTAATAATAATGTATTTTATTTGTAAAACGTCTACTGAAGTACTCAGAGCAATAGTAGAAATTAATTTAGGTAAATTAGGTAAAAAAAAAAACCTAATGTTTTTGTTGATTTTTTTTCTTAGAATAAGAAATGTACGTTTGTATTTTTGGCTCCAATCTGATTCCAGAATTTTGGCAGATTCCTTTCGTTTTCGCAGAAAAGCCACATGCCAGTTTCAATGAAAATCCATAATCCTAATCCAGATAATCCAAGAACCTTGTTAAGACATCCTCTTCGGGAACATGTTGTGTATGTGTGTTCCTCTGTGGTGTTGTGTAGGAGCGAGTGAAGAGTGCCTCGGAGCGTCTGTGTGTGGCGGAGCCGGACGCGCCGCCAGCCCGAGCGAGGATGAGTGTGGAAGAGCAGCTGGAGAGGATGAAGAGGCACCAGAGGGCGTTAGTGCGAGAGCGCAAGAGAAGCCTGACTCAGGAGCGAGTGCCCACACGGCCCCACAGTTGCCATCCAGGATCCGTATGTTACTTTCAACCCAGTAAACACAGAGACTCCCGCTATCCACCCTAACGGCGGGAAGCTAACGTGCTAACCCAACAGCACGGCTACACGCTAATATGACATACGGACCGAATCCGATCCGCCTGAGGATTCCTGATTGAGCGATTGGCCCGTTTAATCCGGCGCCATGAGGGAAAATAATCACTGCCTTTTCCATCTTTCCTGGAGACTTTTTTTTTTTTTTACGTTCAACTGCTAAATTATTTATTTAACGATCTGAGTATATTTTCTAGAATGATTTGTAAAGCTATATTTTGTATGTGTGTAATGCGCTGAGGAGTTGACGTCGACCCTGTTGCCTCGTGTTCATTAACTGGGTGTTTCTGCGCAATCGTCGTCGTCTCTGGTCCCAGAACAAAATAGTGAAGTGCCTTTATTGTTCCAAACAAAATATCAGAACATCTGCTCCAGACCTGCACAATGCAGCATCACTCTGATTGGCTAACAGCCTGTAGAAATATGAATCACTGATTGGCTGAGAAACCGGCCTGCGCATGAAGCAGCACTCTGATTGGCTGAGAGATCTACTGGCAAAATGAAGCATCTCTGATTGGCTGAGAGATATGCCGGCACAAAAGAGCATAGCTGATTGGCTGAGAGGTATGCTGGCACAAAAGAGCATCTCTGATTGGCTGATAAATCTACCTGCATAATTAAGCGTCACTCTGATTGGCTGAGAGATCTACCGGCACAATGGAGCGTCACTGTGATTGGCTGAGAGATGCACCAGCACAATAGAGCATCTCTGATTTGCTGAGATATATGCCGGCACAAAAGAGCATCTCTAATTGGCTGAGAAATCTACCTGTACAATTAAGCATCACTCTGATTGGCTAGGAGATAGACGGGCACAGTGAAGCATCACTCTGATTGACTGAGAGATCTACCAACACATTAGAACATCACTGATTGGCTGAGAGATCTACTGGCCCAATAAAGCGTCACTCCGATTGGCTGAGAGATTTTGAACTTTGATTCGTTCTATACAAAAACTTTTTTTCAATTTTATTCATCAATTTGTTGCTAATAGTCACTGATACGTGTCATTTCTCTTACGATTATTGTTTCTGAAGCGCTGGTCATTTCCCGTACCTTCACGTTAATCAGAGTGACCTGGAGTCTGATATTTGGGTTTGATTGTTAATTTTTAATTTTTTTTTATCATTATAATGCATTCTGAGGTACTTGTTTGTTTGTTTGTTTGTTTGTCTGTTTTGCTGGCTTGCTCTAATCCAAGTGAATTATTTTGAACAACGTGTGTTGATTTAATTTTCTAATCAAGCACTTAAACGACAAAGGCAATATCTACACGCTTACGTTGCTTTATGGTTCGTACCGTATTAGCTTTCGGCTAACCGCTAGCTCAGACAGAGCGCTACAGAAAGCAAGATATTGACCGAGTGTAAGTTGCTTTGGGTAAAGTTAAAAAATGTAAAAAAATAACGACTCTGATAAATGCAGTAATGCACATAAACTTTATTGATTGAGCTAGCGGGAAAGCTAACTTTGCTAGCAGGAATGACCATTGTTGTGATGATACGTTGATGTACATTTGTCTTAAAAGACCCTGCTGCTGTTTTAATGAAACAAAATAATTTAATTCTGTTCCCGAAGCCAATAATATCCACTTACGGGATCAGGAAGTGTAACTAACCCTGTGATCATTCGCTCTGAAGCCATAAACCCAACCACAGTGGAGAATTTTCTTCAGGGAATAGTTAAAAAAATACTATATATACACGAATATGCGAATAATATGAATGACATTTACTTTAGTTTCCCCTGTTCAACCAGCCTTTCACTAGCAATACCAGTCGCCAAAAAAAGTCACCGTACCAGCTAATAGCGATTCCAAAATGGCCGCCCCAAACGTTCACCTCAAGAGACAATCAGAGTTTGTGGTTCTCACGCCTGTTTGACGGGGTTTCCTCCTCACCAGCATCTTCATCACCTGTTTGCCAACTGACAGCCATGTTTGTTCCCGGCGGTGAGGAAATGTAATGTGGAAGTCCAGAGTTGTGTGCTGGCTTCACGCTCGCGTCACGTTTGCACCAAAGCCTCGAATAAAGCGAGAGAATGTGTAAAACACTTCTTTTTACTGCACTGTGGTGGAGATTCGTGATCTTATACGTGCTCCGTACGTCGATGGCGATCTACCTGTCGATCTAAAAGGTGGTGTTGGTAGATCGCATGATTTAAATTTTTTAATACGTATATATGCATTTAATATTGCAAATTTGTTTCATTAAAACTTTTAACACTGCTAATGATGACACGACAATATTGCTAATCGAACATGTGAAGTAGGGATGAGCAAACTAAGGCCCGAGGGCCACATGCGGCCCATTAAATGTTTAATCTGGCCCGCCAAACTTGTAAAAATGAAATGAAAGTCAGATTTTTTTTTTTATGTAAATCCGGTTAATCTGTTATTATGGCTTTTTTTTTTATGTAACATCTTAAAAAGCAGAACCATAAACACAAAACTTTTGTAAAAGAATTGTACTAGTATATTTTTAACATTTATTTGTATACTGTCAGTCTATAGAATCGGATGCCAAAAGCATCAAACGTATATTTCTAAGAAACAAACAAAAATCTTTTTTTCCGCTTCAGATTTTTGTGTTCATTTCTTTTTTTTTTATCGTTTGGACTTCTGGCACTAGCTTCACATAGGGGCGGACCCTACTCTGATTGGCTGGTGAGAATGTGATGAACAGCCGCTTGACCAGGAAGCCCAGTCCCGCCCCTTTGTCAAATTTTAGAACCGAATGTGGCCCGCGAATCAAAAAGTTTGCCCACCCATGTGTTTTGACGTAAAGTCTGCATATAAACAGCCCGTGATCACTATGATCCACGTCTGATTAAAACTGCTATTAATCAGAGGCTTTTCGGTACACACACACACACACACACACACACACACATACATATAACAATATAATTAGTGTTTTTATAGCAGGTAGATCGCTTTGACTGGTTCATTTAATAAGAGATAACGAACCAAAAAAGTGTGAGGACCCCTGATCTAATGAAGATGTTAACGTGTTTTGTAAGACTCGGGCATGGTGGATGTTTCATTGTGTAATTGTGCATGTCATTGGGTGATGGTTTGGATTATATTATGGATTATCTTCTACCATTTCTAACTTGGTGTCCATTTTCTTTTTCTTGGTCATGTGCTCTGTCCACAGTGGCTCAAATTTAGTTCCGAAAAAGTGTAGAAGACACGTCGAAATTCCCAGATTTGCCCCAAATTGTCCCAGAATCCCTTGATTTCCCTTCATTCTCTCTTTGGTTGATCTTTGCCCGAGTAGGTCTGGAACAGGGAAGTGGATCTTCTACAGCTGAACAGCAGGACTTCACCTTCTCAACCCCGAAGGCCGGCGTCAGACGAGTGGCTGATGGTGCGAGCTCGACCACTGGAGGAGCAGGAGATGGAGGACTTTGAGTTTGCTCTTTCTCGAGAGGTACAGTAGATCATCTCTCTGACTCGGACCTCTTGACTCATTGCTTATAATCGGGTTTGACCTTGGAGCGTTAAAACATGCTCTTGAAATTGTAATCTAATAATATTCTACTTATTATCCAGTAGTAGTACTGTAGTAGTAATATTCAAATTGACTGTAGGAGTTTTTATCTTTGATAAATGGCCGTCTAAGCAAGACATATATTTGGATTTTTGGTTTTGATGACCAAAATACATATATTTTCTTTTTATTGTTTAGTCTTGATTTTTTTTCTTTATGTCAGTTTCATGTAGTGGTTTAGTTTTGGATTCCATTTATTATTTATTTCTTTATTTATTTTTTCTTTCAAATGTAAGTGGTTAACGGACGTTTTTAACAAATATTTCCCCACAAAGGGTTTTACCGTTTTTAACAGAAATCAACATTTTATCCAATCTAATCTAAGATTTTATCTCTTTTTTAGAAGTTTTATTGAAATGTTGTGTATCCATTGCTATCTATTGGATGTTATAGAGATGTTTTTCTTTTTGAAGTGTAAAATTGTGAGCATCAAAGATCTTGATACTAAGATGGAGTAAAAAAAATAATCTAGGTAAATAAATGAAATGCAAGTGGTAGACTGAAAATACGGAATGCACCGTTTTGCTCTAAGCTTTGTGTTGTGAGTCGTAGAAAGATAGATCTTAAAAATACTGATGCTCTACAATTCAGATCAACTGGTCCAACAAAACCAGACCAATTTTTCCAGATGCTCTACTATTTACTATATTTATACATGATTTATTCTTGGCATACTTGATTTTCAAAATGTCTTAAAATATCATCAAATTATTTAACTGCTTTGCAATGAAGTTTCAAGTCTCAAGTAAGAATCACGGACAAACAAAGAATATCTACGATGAGGTCTTAATATCTTAAGCTATTAAAAGAATTGAAATTATTAGTTTGCCGATGAATAATATTGTTTTTTGGGGCGACTGAACGTTTCTTCTGCAGCTCTCGACTCCACAGAAAGTGAAGATTCCAGAGAGACTGATAGACATGGAGTCGGATGAAGAGCTGAGTCCACGACAGAAGGAGATTCGTTTCCGCACCGTGGAGAAAATCAGAAGTCTGCTGACGAATCCAAGGTACGAGTGAAGTGTGGTGAAGGTGGACGGCCTGACTGGTGTTCCACCCGCACGGCAGAGATCCAGACACGGAGCTTCAGGACTTGAGTGGCGAGGAGTTTGAGCAGCAGGAGAGGATCATGGGAGTTCCTCGCGCTTTAGCTCTGGAAGCTTCCGTCAGGAGGAAGGAGTTTGCAGGTGAGATCGACACAGCAAAACTTGTATTAAAATGTGCAGCACGTTTGCTATTATGTTATTTAGGTATTTTTCTTTGTTTCTTATTTATTTGTTAATACCAGGGCTGTCAAACGATTCATCATTTTTAACTAATTAATCGCACTTCCCTGATCAAATTAATCGCGTTTAATCACAATGAAATGACTGAAGCTTGAATTATTGGATATTGAGGTGTAATGTCATTTAATTTTCAAGAAATGTGATTTTCAATAGTTTCTTTATTTTTTGACATTCCGAGGTCAACTCGCACCTTTTAAGATAAAACACACAAAAACAGTCGACTCTCTTTGGTGTAACAGCGTCAACGTGTTAAAAAGAACGCAAATTCACATTTAAAATTAATCCCGTGGTTAACGCGTTAACTTTGACAGCCCTAGTTAATACATGTAAAAAGAGGTGGGGGGCAGAGTCAGAACACATTCAATTCCTTGTTGTCGTTTTCAACTTGCCAATTTAAGAATTGTGATTTTTCTGATTTCTTTCAGCAAAAGCTGCTGTTGAGAACCTGGCTGTGCCACCGGGAATTTCCGATTGAGATAAAACCATTTTATTTAACACAAAATTTATATGACTAAACCCAAAGATGAATTGGACTTCATCAAAGACGAATGTGACTAATTCTCACACTTGAACGTGACCTTAGCTAGTGATTGGTTGAAGTGTTGCGTATAACGTCCGACATTCAAGCTCTTGACACGTTTGTTCTGCCACTGCTTCGCTAGATTGTGTATAAAACACTTTTTAATTAAAACATATTTTTGGATAAAAATTGTGCTACTTTGTAACCTCACTTTCATTTCGGGGTCAAGGGGAGCTGGAGCCAAATCCCAGAAGGTGGGACACGCCCTTGGTGGACGGCCAATCATAAAGCAAGACACACACATTCACACTTTCACTCACTTCTGTGTACAATTATTGTTCCTGCACGTCTTTGGTCATTTCAAAATTTAGTCAGGTATTAACTATTATTTCAAAAATAAACGTCCTGCTTCCATCTACGTTTGTATAAGTGGAGCATATTTCCTTTATTTTTATTGTGAAATACACAAACGCAACAAGACATTTGAGATGTTTATTGACAGGAAGGGTTGCACACGCATGATCATCTTCTCGTCCGTGACGTGAGAAGAATCTCCTACACAAAGACGAGACCACAACCAAACTACTCCAGAAAATCTCTCGACACGTGCGAGGAAGAAAAAACGAGTCTAGAAACACAATTCCTCGTAAAAAAAAAAAAAAA
>CM051499.1:26495865-26547208 GCA_028031935.1 Paedocypris micromegethes | reverse complement strand
AAAAAAAAAAAAAAAAGACGTTCATCAAAAAAATCATGTGGCTTTCACGAAGGACATCTTTGAAGTCTTTTTCTCGTGGTCTTCCTCCGCTTCTGGTTCTGATGGCTGCTTAGTGGTCTCCTCCGGACCTTCTATCTTCTCCGGACCCTCGTTCTTCTCCGGACCCTCGTTCTTCTCCAGACTCTCGACCTTCTCCGGCTCCTCAGGAACTTCTGGCTGTTGAGAACAGAGCGATGAGATCTTCCTCACGTTCCTCACGACACACCAGCCGTGTTACCTCGCTGAAGCCCAGGCCGCAGTGTCTCCGGTTCCTGCCCGAGATCTTCCCGTCCAGACTCTGCTGGTACTGATGCTCCAGCTCCGTGTTCATCTTCTTGTCCTCCGCGCCTGGAACACGTGTGTTAATGTGCGTCACGCCTGATACACGCCTCTACTCACCGCTGCGGAAGTGAGACGTCGACTTGTGATCGCCGATGACCAGACGCCCCGTGTGTTCCTTCTGTCACACACACAGACAGATAGACAAACACGTCACACACACACACAGAGACTGATAGATGGAGAGGTTATAGATTGATTGACAGACGTGAGACTGACAGACTGGTGATAGATAGATAGATAGACAGACAAACATACGGATAGAAAGAAAGACAGACAGACAGATAGATAGATGAAAAGAAAGACCTAGGACCGAACTGATTGACTGACAGACTGGTGATAGACAGAGATGATTGACTGACAGACAGACAGGTGCTAGATGGACAAACAGGCAAGTGATAAACTCATAGATACACAGATTATAGATTGACTGACAGACAGACAGACATGGGACAGATGATTGAATGACTGACAGACTGGTAATAGACAGACAGACAGGTACTAGATAGACGGATAAACGGGCAACTGACAGACAGATTATAGATGGTTTGACAGACATGAGACAGAGAGTATCAATATCTATTGACAGATAGATATTGTGATAGACTGAGAGGTGATAGATAGACATGGGACGAACAGCTGTGATAGACTGACAGGTAGTAGATGAACTGAAGTAAAGATGATGGTTTGATGGACTTGACAGACAGGTGATACGTAGATATAGAGAAAAACAGAGCGGTGACGGATGGACTGAAAGATTGGTGATGTTTAGGTTGATGAGACAGAGACTCACAATAGAATGATAGACAGTTTGACAGATATGTGATAGACAGACAGGTGATGGACGGACTGAAATATAGGTGATGATTAGACTGAAAGACCGAAAAGATACTGTAGGTGATAGTTGACTGACAGAAAGACGTGTGATACATGGACAGACAGACGGTTGTCGTACCTTTCCAGCTCCCATCAATCTCAGGAACTTCTGTTTGCGTTCATCTGTTCCCAGATCCGCGGATTCCCACTGTGTGGAGCCCGTCTGTGAATAAACGAGCGGTCAGATGTTTCAAAAGCGCCGTTAGCATTAGCTAGCAATCCGCTAACTTGACACCGTAAATGAAGGCATTTTTTCTGAAATGTGAAAGAAAGGACACGTACTTCATCTGGAGAAGGCGGTCGCTTTGTCCCTTTACATCTCCCGTCTGAACAACTCATATTTTCCACGTTACTAAACAATTATGATCCAAATAAACATTGCTAGTGGATCCTGCGGAGTGCAGCGTTAGCTTTATGGCTAACAGTTCACGTTGCCGCTATGCATTCTGGAACTTGCAGTTCTTCCAGATGTTTTACGGAGGCGTACAACTTTATTTACTCGTTCGTTTTTTTGTTTTTTATTAATTTAAGTTGCACGCATACAATTTAAATAGTAATAATTTAATATACGCTCGTATTTGATTTGTTTATATTTTGGCTACATTTTCACATTCACTTTGCCACGTCGAATGTTCATGGTTTACTTAACACAAGAAATTGTTAAACAGTTGTATAATTTATAATCATAACTCGTTAGTTAGTATAAACACGTGTAGTCGTGGGAAGTCATGATCATCCGGACACGCACACGTGCACGCGCACGCACGCACGCGGACAGACGGTCCATCCGAACGAGGAGACTTGGAGCTTCTGCAGAACATCATCACAAGTCATGGCTGTGACCGGCTGCTCGCAGTGTATTAAATACACACTCTTCCTCCTAAACTTCATCTTCTGGGTGAGTTTTCTGTCACTGATTCTCTCTCTACAGTAAGGACTTTTATCACTGAACTGGATTTGTCTTTTTAATTATTTTAAAAGTTTAAAACGTGATCAATATCAATTATAGTATTGTCGTAATAATGATGTATACTTTTCTAGAGCTTTGAATAGTTGTATTTTTGTTGTATTTATAAAATCAATTGTACCACTAATATTATAGAAGTAATAACTATCGTAAAAATACTATTAATACATGTTATTATTGAATGATTATAATTTTGAATTATTTTGATTATAATATTGAATTATTATTGCAATGAAAAGAAATATATTAATAAGAACATTGATGTATTTAAATATACTTCCCAATATGCTCTGGTTGTTTTTACTGTTTTAAATTACTTGGTTTGAGTATTTTAAAATACAGTACGTTTATCAATATGATATATTTTTAGAAATGTGGCTTAATTCCTACCACATGCTTTGGCTTATGATATATTTGGTGGACGTGGGAGTTGCCTGCTGGTTTGTAGTTCCAGATGTGACGATTATATACATTTCAGCTCCAGGATTTTCTGTGGTTTTGATGTATTTCGGTGAACGCTGGTCTATAATTTCGCTTCACGTTTTCCGGGACATGAAGGATTTATACACAAAGGTGTTCATGAATATGTTTGACAAATTTGATTTCTAACTGAAATGTTATACAATGACTATTACATAGTATCAATAGGTCATATTATTTATTGCTACTGTATACAGCGTATACTATAACTATATTATATAAACTATATTATTAACAGCACTATTGCAATATTACAGTTGGTGCTATTATTTATTGTTAGCGTTTACTTGGTGTCCGTTTTACTAGTATATTACTGTTTGTTTACTGTTGTTGTTTTTTTTCTTGCACATTTGTTTTTATTTTGCTCTATTGTTCTACTACTGTACTTGTGTTTTTACTTGTTCATTTTTGTCCTTCATGACGCTGTAAACTAAAAGATTTAAAGATAAACGATAAAGTCTAAAGATAATGATAACAATAAAGATTTATCGACGAAATATTAACAATTAGCATTGCACATTATATGCATATGGATCGATTTTATTTAATTTGTAATAAATATAAAACATGTACTTGGTGTACACATTAATAATATAATTTTAATTACTATTATAATAAAATTACATATTTTACAGTATGGCATTAATTAACTATCCAATAGATGCCTATCATAATGGACATTTTCATATAAAAAAGTGCATTTAATTGAAAAAAAAAAAAAGCGCACTTCACAGCTCTGTCGCTTCTTCACACACATCTCATCAATTCCGTTCTTGAAATTCCCCCTCGACCTCTGACTTACGCGCTTGCGATTGACCGGTGACGTAACATCCACAGCGCAGACCCGAACCCTCCGCAGAGACGTATTACTTCCTCTCATTGTGGCTCCCGCTCTCCAAAAATATATCTGCCTGACTTCCACACTAAATAAACACAGGCCGAGGTTCAGAGCGTCTGTCAGGTGATCCGTCAGAGAGCCGAGAACCTCCGCCCTTGTTTTGTGCGTGAGACCCTTCAGACGACAGGAAGGATTGACCCGCACTGACCTGCGGAAACACACGCCAAACAAACATGTGACGGGGAAGAGAGGGAGGAACGTCCCAGTCTGCTCGGGCCTAGATGATGTTCTTCTCAAGCAGATTCTGACCAAGCGATGGAGTTACGGACTCAGATTAGTGCCAAAAACATCAAACGTACATTTATACGAAACAAACAAAAATGCGTCACGTTCAGAATCAGAATCTCTTTTTTCATCCCATTGGGGGAGATTCCTTTTTGTTCCATGCTGTCAAAAACAACCCTTGATTGACAAACATTAATTGGAAATAAAAATTAGAAAGAAAAGAAAGAAAGAATATATAAATATACACACACAGATACACATACATATACTGTACACTCAGTTTCTGCTATGTTATGCACACAAAGGTCTGTCTAAAATATGGTCTGTACAAATTCACATATAGTTTTTAAATTTTCTTCTATATCTTTACATTTTCATTTGAACTCATTTTTTACGCGTCCGCTTTTTCATTCACTTCGGTTTTTTTTTCGCTGGGACTTCTGGCACAAGCTTCACGTGGGGGCGGCCCTTGCTCTGATTGGCTGGTGAGAATGTGATTGGCAGCTGCTTGACCAGGAAGTGGGGGAGGAGTTTAGCGAGAGAGCTTAAACACATTCATCATCATCGGAGTGTTTGTCCGTTTGTTTGTAGGGATGAGTTATGGACAGATAATTTATAACTTTTGGTAAAAAAAAAATTAAAACTATAAAAAAAAACATTTTTTTCAAAGTGAAAAACTATAATTTGTTGAGTAAAACAGATTTGTACTCAATAAATATACTCACACTTTTTATTGATTTTATTGACGGTTTATTGATTTTTGAGTCAGGTAAGTAATAAAGTCCTGCTCATCACTGCCTGCAGCTCTAGTTGTTCAACTCTAGTGGTTGTTGTGTAGTTTAGTGCAGCGGCTTTAACAGTGGTTTTGTGACTTTAACAGTGTATTCACACTTCACTGGTGGTGTTGTTTTAATGAAGAACACACACAAACACTCTCTCTCTCTCTCTCTCTCTCTCCTTCTCTCACACTATCTTCTCTTTCTCTCTCTCTCTCTCTCTCCTTCTCTCTCTCTCTCTCTCTCTCAATGAAGAACACACACACACACACAGTTAGTGAAGGTTCTCTGTGTGTGTGCAGCTGGCCGGCGGCGTGATCCTGGGAATGGGCCTGTGGCTGCGTCAGGACAGTCAGACCAGTAACCTGCTCATGGCCCAGTTTGGCAGCAGTCAGGCTCCCGGAACCTTCCACTACAGTGAGTAACACACACACACACACACACACACACCGCTTCCCAACAACACCAGCACGGGGGCGATTCACTGGGAATTATTCAGCCGTTTTACTGTAAATTTGTGGCAAAGTATCTTGTAAATGTGAGATTATGTAAATGGTGGCTGAAAAACCGCGTGTGTGTGTGTGTGTGTGTGTGTGTGTGTGTGTGTGTGTGTTTTAACAGTATAAAAATAAGCAGGATAATAGTAGAAAATGAGGACTAAGTATGAATTACACACGCCTACACACACACGGAAAGAGATAGAGTGAGAGAAGGAGAGGAGAGAAAGTGTGTCTTCATTCCGCACACAGCAGAGAGAGAGGAGAGAACACAGACACACATACACAGTGTGTGTGAGAGTGTGAAAGAAGGATAGAAAGATAGAGACTGAGAGAGAGATAGTGTGAGAGAAGGAGGGAGGGAGAGAGAGTGAGTCAAGAGAGAGGGAGAGAACATGCACGCACACACACTTACACACACACACACAGACAGAGTAATAGAGAGAGTGAGATAGTGTGTGTGAGAGAGAGAGAGAGAGAGAGAGAGAGGAGAGAGAACAGGAGAGAGAGAGAAGAAGAGTGAGAGAGAGAGAGGAGAGAGGAGAGAGAGAGAGAGAGAGAGAGAGGAGAAGAGAGAGATAGAGAGAGAGAGAGAGAGAGAGAGAGAGAGAGATTCAAAAGGGCCGAGGACGGACTAAAGTTACCACAGGGTGTACCAGCTACTCCATCCACCCTTACGCACGCGCGCACACACACGCGCGCGCGCTGACCACAGCAGATGTACATGGAGCTCGGCGGCGCTGACCTGAAGTTAGTGGAGCCCATTAATTTCCCCTGAAACCATCGGTTGCTTCTCCACGAGGAGAAAATAGAAGCAGCTCTTCCTGATCCTTTTCATAGCTGAAGTTCAGATTAAAGATGGTCGGTAGTCGGTCTGGCCCACCCAGAGGAAGAAAACATAGATGTGGGGCTTCTTCTTCTTCTTCTTCTTCTTCTTCTTCTTCTTCTTCTTCTTCTTCTTCTTCTTCTTCTTCTTCTTCTTCTTCTTCTTCTTCTTCTTCTTCTTCTTCTTCTTCACGCCACGTTACATGATATTTTCAGCCGCGTGTAATTTAGTTTGCGAGTTCACGTTTTCGCTGATTTTATTAGAGGAAATGTTGCCCTCTAGTGGCGAGAAGTTTATCGACTCGACTTTTCGTAGACTTTTTTTTTTTTTCCGGACCCAAAGATGGTCCATAGTAGGAATCACATACAAACATAAAGAGATAAGAAAAAGCAGAAAAGAGTCAAGCAGTATGCCATTTCAGTGCCCAGTGCTTTCTCAGGTCCGAGGTGTAGCGCCAGGAGACTTGTTTTTCTGATATTGGTTTACTGATAGACTTCATTTTCATAATACACATATTCATAATATGGTTATTAAACGTCTGTTGTTGAGATTATTAATAAAATATGTGTGAATAAGTGTTAATAAAATATAAACTTATAAATAATTATAAATTATTTATTTATAAATTATTACACTTTTATAACATTATAATAATAAATAATAAAATAAGTGTTGGTGCTGTTCTTTCTTCCAGGTGTGTATGTTCTTATAGCGATCGGAACTCTGATGATGTTCGTCGGGTTCCTCGGGTGTTATGGAGCTATTCAAGAGTCCCAGTGTCTGTTAGGAACCGTAAGTGTAACTTTATTCATGTTTTTTTTTACACGTTACAAGTCTTTCAAACAAACAGGATTTGGTTCTGGTTTGACGTGGCCGTGTTTCTCCTGCAGTTCTTCACCTGTCTGGCGATGCTCTTCGCCTGTGAGGTGGCAGCAGGATTGTGGGGCTTCATCAACCGAGACACAGTAAGAATAGAACATCTGCGTGTTTTAGGACCACCCGTCAGACCACCACATCTTTTTTCAGATCTCCACTGAGCTCATTAACTTCTATAATGTGGCGTACATCGAAGCTGTGAATCCCAACACAGACAAGCCAGAGACCAAAGTATCAGCTACTAAAGTTCTGGAAGTCTTTCACAACACAGTAAGTTTCCTAACACAGGTTCAATCATAACACAGTTATAACTCATATAATATACAGTGTATTTACGCAAATATAAGCACATGTTTTTTTTTTCCAAACTTACCGGCTCAAATACTTGATGGGGGCTTTTAGTCGCCGATTTCAAATATGCACGTAAATATAAGGGCACATTTTTACACATTTTCAGTGATGAACAATCACAAATAAATGGAAATGCTTTCATTTACTTTTAGTTTTTATTAGCCAAAAGAAATTATAAATAAATACAAACAACAGCTCAATAACAGAAATAAAGAAACAGTCCAGCAGCGACACTTTACAGGGGCTAAATAACCTAATAAAACAAAAAATAATTATTTTTGGAACAGAAAATAGTTGAAAATGGGATTCGCTGAGAATTATGGGAATTCGGATCACTGGAATTGAAAGTAAAACGATATCGAAATGATACGAGTCACAAGTTAGGTTTGTTAAATAAAGAAAGTAATTGTGTTTTTAAGAGAAAATTAACGTAATTGAAACAGAAATGTAAAAAAAAATGTATTTGGAATTTTTCTTTTGTGCCTGAAAAATCAAGAGGGTGCTCATTTTCATGAGGTGCTTATATCTGCGTAATTACGGTAATTACATACGCAAATACAAATAATCTCTCTGTCTGTCTCTCTCTTTCTCTCATTTTTCAGCTGAAGTGCTGTGGTAAAGGGGTAAACGACACAATCCTTTCCAAAGATCTACAGGCCTCTCTATGTTCTTGGATGCAGACTAACAAAGATGATCCTGCTCCTGTCAGCTCTTTGGTAACGTGCATTATAGTGACATGTCTATAATAAAAAAAGAATAATAATAATAACTAATAATCCGTGCATGTGTGGCTGCAGAACTGTCACGAGAACCTGCGGAGCTTGTTTTTTGAGAAGCTCCGTGTGATCGGTCTGGCCGCCCTGGTGATCGCTGTCATTATGGTGAGACTCAAACACGTCACAGTATCATCACTTCTCCTAATATCATGTCATCATGTCTTGTTTTTTCGATGTTTTGCTGACGTTCTCAGGTTTTTGAGATGATCTTCACCATGGTCCTCTGCTGTGCGGTCCGCAACACTCCTGCTTACTGATGACGAGGACTTCTAAGCTGGATTACTCCATTTTTTGGCTTCCTGTTCTGCTGTCTACTTGAACATTAACTGTGTATTTGGAGGGAGCTTTTATTTTGTAAAATGCCCCAGAATATTTACCCAAAGCCAGTTACATAAGAGTAGCTAAATATGATTTAAATAAAAACAACAAGTCATTTTACATTTGTGTGCTATTAAGTTACAATACTTTTACTTTTTACTCTCTCTCTCTTCCGATTTTTTTTTTTTTTGCTTTAAACTTGCCTAGAATATTTCTTTTTTAACAAGTATCATTTCAATGTGCTGTTAATTTAAGCAAATATGCTATATTATTGTTATATTTTATATTAGTGTGTATTTATATTATAGTATATTATGCTATAATAAAATATAGCATATGTTTCATAGGTTGAAGAATTTCGATTGCATCATGTTCTTCACCTTCATACTTATTATGCACATTACAATATTATTTAATACATAATTACAATGTTTGAGCACTATTTTTGGCCAACTTAGTGATTGCCAGGGAAGAGCGCCATCTAGAGCAGGGTTGTCGAACTCATTTTCACCGAGGGCCAAAAGGGCCCGACGTAACTTATAAACGTAACTGTAATCAAATGTAATGTGAAATAAATAACTACTTCTTAATGTTAAATAACTTACTATTTATTATAATATCTTCAAGTGTCAATTGCAGTAGTGTAGAAAACCTATGTTTGTGTGTTGCTCTAACATAAATATTTTAAAATGTGGTCATCTTATGAAAACAAACATAACTCCATTACGGAAGGATCAAACTGTCCACGTGAAAAAAGAAAAAAACTATAAAGCTGTCGCGGCTACCGTAGTCGAAAGGCATAGGAAATGTAGTTTTGGGTCAACATTTGGTATTTATTTTAACTTATTTTAAAATCTCTCGCAGGAGACATAAAATGACACGCCGGGCCACATCTGGCCCCCGGGCCGTGAGTTTGACACTAGATCTAGAGTCTTTCAAATTAAAGACACTGTCTCTTTAAGAGCAGCGCGAACGTCTTCGGCTTGCGTGTTTCAAAAAGCTCAGGCTCCGCCCACAGCGCTTCGGCGGCATTTCCTGTGTTGTCGTCGCGTGATCTAAAGCTGTGGTGCGTGACGTGCGGACTGGACTGGACTGGGCCGGACTGGTCGCTCTGGAGATGGGCGCTTTGAACGACAAGCCGCTAACGTGCCCGCTGTGTCTGGAGCGACGCGTCCGCCGCGTGACGCTGAAGTGCGGCCACTGCTTCTGCCAGGCGTGCGTCACGGAGCTGTGGAGCGGCTGCCCGAGCGGACCCTATCACTGCCCCGAGTGCAACTACCAGCACCACACGCTGCCCGGCTCCTTCTGGGACGGAGCTTCCACCTCCACCGGCCGTACAGGTCCCGCTCCAGGTGCGATTCGACTGCGATTCCGTCACTGGTTGTGATGACGTAGATCGCATCCCGACTCACTAGTGCTTCTCTGTTTACATCAGCTTTACGCCCCAGGTAGATAGATGGATGGATAGATAGATTAATGGTTGGATGATAGATAGATAGATAGATAGATAGATAGATAGATAGATAGATAGATAGATAGATAGATAGATAGATAGCAGAATAAACAGATAGATGAATGAATGGATGATGGATAGATAGAAGAATAAACAGAAAGATGAATGGATGGATGATGGATAGATAGACAGACAGATATGCCTTATTATTTATTGATGCTGATGGAGAAGAACACACACACACACACACACACACACACACAATTAGTGTCACAGTGGGGTCTCCATCAGAACATCTGGACCTGATGTGGCTCTAAACAGATCCATACTTGTAATAATGGCCAGGCATGGGCATATTTGGCTGAGATATGACCCGAAACTGAGCCATACTTGTAACATGTGGCCCAAAGGTTGCCGGAAACAGAACCATTCTAGCAATCGTTGGCCCTGATGTGGCCTGAAATTAATAATAATACCGGTAATTCATTTTTATTTATTTTTGTATTCATTCATACTTGCAATATTTGGACCCTCATCTGGATAAGATGGTTCTTCTAAAACCCTCTTCTTACAGAAATCCAGACATTTGGTTTATTAAATCACACTTTTTAAAGTTTGTTAAATTCCACAGTCGTTGAAGAGCTGTTTGGAGGAACCCAATTGTCCGTTTATTCAGAAATAACAAGCTTTATGAAGTTAATCTATTCGTAAACAAAAGATTCAACTATTGTTTTGATAACCAACAGAATCAAGTTGTTTTCACCAGATGTAGAATTGGACACTCCTGATTAATTCATTCCTTTTTATTTTTGGATGAAGAAAAAACACTTTGTGATCATTGCGGGAAGTTTTTGTCTGTAATGCATATTTTAATTGACTGTGATTGACTGTGATTTATATCCGGAAAATGTTTAAACGGATGTTTTAAAGAGTGTTTCACCACATGGGTTTTTAGTTACAGAAACAATTTTCAACAGAAATCAACATGAAAGATTTTATATAATTTTCAGAAGTCCTTTTGAAAAGTTGTGTATTCATTGCTAACTATGGGCTGTCATAGAAATGTTTTTCTTTTTGAAGTGTAAAATTGTGTACAAATGTGAACGTCAAAGCTCATGTTCCCATTAATTTACCTATCAATACCAAGATGGCGTAAAAAAATCAAGCAAATAATTTTACTGCCGTGTCTTCAGCAGACTGGACTTTTGGCCTCAAGCTGTCCGGAGCAAAGAGTTTGCTTGGGAAGAGAAAGTCCAGCTCCACCAGTGAGCAGCATCGCTCCGCATCATCAGATAACGGCGTCTCTGGTGCTGATGTGATCGACATCATCGACTCAGATGAGGACACGCCCACTTCAAGCAAGAAGAGAGTGACCAGGGAAGACCATCACCCCCGGGGAACCGAGTCTCCTGTGCTTCTGAAGAGCGAAACCCCAGAAGCTTCCACCTCATCAGCAGATCCACCATCAAATCCATCTCCAGATGTTCCTCCAGATGAACCTCCGTCCAGCAGTGACCCTGAAGGACCTCTTGCGGACCTCCAGACTCAAGCCAGTGATCTCCAGGTCTCCTCACGGCCTGTGACCTGCCATTACTGTGCCGTGTCCGAGCAGAAGGTGGCGGTGAAGACCTGCCTGGTGTGTGGAGCCTCCATGTGTCCCGAGCACCTGCGGGCTCACCTGGAGACGCCGGTGTTCCAGAAGCATCCTCTGGTGGACGCGATGGAGGACGTGTCTCTGTGGAGATGCCAGGAGCACCAGGAGATCAACCGCATCTACTGCCGCTCCTGCGCCGTGTGTGTGTGCACCGTCTGCTCACTGGTGGGGTCACACAGAGGTCACGAGTGCATCAGCATCCGCGAGGCCGAGCAGGAGCTCAGGGTGAGGAGATGCTTCCTTTCTGCTCACGCGGTGTTTATCAGTCCTCCAGAAATTCAGAAGTTTTATTCTTCTTCTAAATATCCAGACATTATTAAGTTACAGGCTCAAGATGAGCAAAATGTTTATCGCAGATTTAATTCATGGATCCATAGATGGATGGGTGGATGGATGGATAGACAAACAGATTGACAGACAGACATACTGATAGATAGATAGATAGATAGATAGATAGATAGATAGATAGATAGATAGATAGATAGATAGATAGATAGATAGATAGATAGATAGATAGATAGATAGATAGAATATATTGATGGATGGGTGTATTGATAGATGGAGATACATGCATATGGATGGATGGATGGATGGATAGGAAGATGAAATGATAGATGTTTGATAGGCATATAGATAGACACATAGAAAGATAGATGGATAGACAGACAAACAGTCAGAGAGATAGGTAGACAGGCATATAGATGGATGGATATATATAGATCGATCGACAGATAGATAGGTGGATTGATAGGCATACAGAAAGATAAATAGAAAGATAGATGGATAAACAGGCATACACCCAGAGAGACAGACATATGGACGAATAGAAAGACAGACAGACAGACAGATAGATAGACAGACATACAGTCAGATAGATGTATGTATGGATGTATGGATGGATGGATGGATGGATGGATGGATAGATAGATAGATGGATTGACAGGCATATAATCAAAGAGATTGATAGAGTTAGTAAGATGGATAGACAGGCATACAAAAGGATGGATAGAGAGATAGACGGAGAGATGGATTGACAGGCATACAGAGAGAGAGAGAGAGAGAGAGAGAGACGTTTACTAGTGGAGATGTGTGAGCCACGCAGCTGTATGTTAAAGTGCCTCCTCACCTCCTCAGGTCACGCTGAAGGACGAGATGAAGAAGATCCTGAAGACCAAAACCTCCATCGAGGAGAAAGTGTGCGCGCTGAAGGAGAAGAAGCGCGGCGTGGAGGTGAGAGCAGTCGGCGGTGATGCGTGCGGCGCTGAGGGCGTGTCCTCCTGAGTAGGCGGGGCTACGGGAGGCGCGCTGTGCCGTGCTGCAGCAGTACCAGGCCATGCGTGAAGCTCTGGAGCAGGAGGAGCAGCAGGCCGTACGCTGTGTGGAGCAGGAGCAGCAGCGCGTGATGGGCAGCATCAACCGACAGCTGGACACGCTGGACTCCGCCCACACCGCCAGCCACGCCCTGCTCAACAGCCTGCGGGACATGACCAGCGCCCACTGCCAGGACCAGGCCTTCATCATGGTAGGAGAACAGCACCAGTGCTCACCATCCCAACACAACGCAGACCAGTCAGTGTTTACAAACGTTTCACACAGTCACACACGCACACACATACACACACACACACGCAGGATACACCCTCATCCAACACACAGTTACACACATCTAACAAACACTCACACACACACAGAATACACACTCTCACCCGGAATACACACCCTCACTCAACACACACAGTTACACACATCTAACAAACACTCACACACACACAGAATACACACTCTCACCCAGAATACACACCCTCACCCAACACACACAGTTACACACATCTAACAAACACTCACACACACACAGAATACACACTCTCACCCAGAATACACACCCTCACCCCACACACCACAGTTACACACAATCTAACAAACACCAACACACACAACAGAATACACACTCTCACCAGAATACGCACCCTCCCCAACACACACAGTTACACACATCTAACAAACACTCACACACACACAGAATACACACTCTCACCCAGAATACACACCTCTCACCCAACCCACAGTTACACACATCTAACAAACACTCACACACACACAGAATACACACTCTCACCCAGAATACGCCACCCTCACCCAACACACACAGTTACACACATCTAACAAACACTCACACACACACAGAATACACACTCTCACCCAGAATACACACCCTCACCCAACACACACAGTTACACACATCTAACAACAACTCACACACCACAAATACACACTCTCACCCAGAATACACACCCTCACCCAACACACACAGTTACACACATCTAACAAACACTCACACACACACAGAATACACACTCTCACCCAGAATACGCACCCTCACCCAACACACACAGTTACACACATCTAACAAACACTCACACACACACAGAATACACACTCTCACCCAGAATACACACCCTCACCCAACACACACAGTTACACACATCTAACAAACACTCACACACACACAGAATACACACTCTCACCAGAATACGCACCCTCACCAACACACACCAGTTACACACATCTAACCAAACCACTCACACACACACACAGAATACACACTCTCACCAGCAATACACACCCTCACCCAACACACACAGTTACACACAATCTAACAAACACTCACACACACACAGAATACACACTCTCACCCAGAATATACGCACCTCACCCAACACACACAGTTACACACACATCTAACAAACACTCACACACACACATACACACTTCTCACCCAGAATACACACCCTCACCCAACACACACAGTTACACACATCTAACAAACACACACACACACACACCACACACACACACACAGAATACACACTCTCCACCCAGAATACACACCCTCACCCAACACACACAGTTACACACATCTAACAAACACTCACACACACACACACAGAATACACACTCTCACCCCAGAATACACACCCTCACCCAACACACACATTACACACATCTAACAAACACACACACACACACACAGAATACACACTCTCACCCAGAATACACACCCTCACCACACACACACAGTTACACACATCTAACAAACACACACACACACACAGAATACACACTCTCACACACCCAGAATACACACCCTCACCCAACACACACAGTTACACAAACACTCACAGTCAACACACACACACACACCACCACACACACAGAATACACACTTTCACCCAACACACACAGTGCACAGACAGTCTCACACACACACCACACACACACACACACACACAACACATACACAGAATACACACTCTCACCCAACACACACAGTTACACAAACACTCACAGACAGTCACCACACACACACCACACACACACACACACTCACGCACACACACAGAGAGAATACACACTCTCACCCAACACACACAGTTGCACAGACAGTCACACACACACCTCACAAAAACTTACAGACAGGCAGACACACACACACACGCACACACACAGAATACACACTCTCACCCAACACACACCTCACAAATACTCACAGACAGACAGACAGACACACACACACACACACACACACACAGTTACACAAACACTCACAGTCACACACACCAAACAGACACTCTCATACACAAACACATTATCTCACAAACAGCGCAACAAAGTCACACACACAACACTGTAACACATAGAACACACACTGTCAAATAGACACACACACACACACACACACATTCAAAACAAACAAACACACACACACCACATAGTTAGACACTCACACACGAAAACACATTATCTCACAAACTGTAACACAAAGAAAACACACTGTCAAACACACACACGCACACACTCGTTCAGTACAAACACACATACACACTCAAACAGTTAGACACTCACACAATAAGCACATTATCTCAATCAAACAGCACTGCAAAGTCACTCACACACGCACGCACTCACACACGCTCACACACGCACACACACGCACACACACACACACACACACACACACACACACACACACACACACACAGCGTGTGATCAGATCACCTCTAGTCAGTCTGTGCTCGTTCCTTGTGGTTTCACTCTCATCTTCTGTTGTGTTTTGCAGGAATACAGGAAGCTGGACGCGCAGTGAGTGTGCATGACGTCTGTCTGGTGTGTGTGTGTGTGTGTGTGTGTGTCAGTGGTGTCTCCTGCTCAGACTGGACACACTGGGAGAGCCGCTGGAGAGGCTGGAGGCTGTGGTGGAGGTGGACGCAGGGCGGCTGGAGTGTCTGCAGCAGTGGACGGAGAGCAGACTGGAGGCGGTGCTGGTGTCCATGCCTCAGCGAGACCCCTTCAGACTGCTGTGTGAGTCCCCACGCCTCACACACACACACACAACACAAACACACCTGTGGCTTTAGTTTGTCAGTGCCGCTGTTCTAAAATTCTATCCTACACATAAGAGCTGCACGATTCTGGAAAAAATGAGAATCACGATTTTTTTTTTTGAGTTTCTAGAATAAAGATCACGATTCTTTTCACAATTCTTTCTGGATATTTTATTATTTTAAATATTCAACCTTGAAAATCAGGCTGTCAAACATCAATATAATAACACATATTATTCTTTGCTTTAAATTTAAATAGATAGAATGAAAAATATAATGTAATGTAAAAGTAATGTTGAAAAGAAAAAAAAATCCCCATTAAACGTAATAAAAATAAGCATTCCAAAGTACAGTATTATGTACAGTTGAGGACAAAATTATTAGCTTTGTTTAAAAGCACTTTTGAAATACTTATCAAACAATGATTATTTTAGAGGGGCTAATAATTTTGTCCTCAACTGTTAAAAAATACATACACTTGTGCAATGACGGTAATTATTCTTTTAATATCCTTTAAGCGATTACATTTATTCATATATGAATATGTATAGATGCTCTTGTATTCATTTTATAACAATTAAGATAGAACGCTAGATTTCCTGACTTCGCATTAAGCGAGCACGTCGAACTACTTGTGTTCATCAGTTTTACTTGAGACAAACATTTATTACCGTTATATACACATTTATATCCCTGAATATCCGCGCTACACTCTCGAAATATAAATGTGTGTGTGTACAATAAATGTTTGTCTCGTGCGATCAATACAAACTCTATAGGATACTTCTATAGTTTAATATAGGCACAATAATCCAGCACAGGCATCTCTACAGAATAAATAACGCCATCTAGTCTATTCGCTATATTTACTTCCACTGGTTTCACTGGAATTTTGACGCATAGTGATGCATCAATACCGGTTTTGAGTATCGGCCTCAATATCACATTTTCAAACGTACTCGTTATAACTCCGGCGATCCCGGAAATCGATGCCACGGTCTGAGAAATGTCTGTGTTTGAACGGCATCGGCATGTGAGGGGTTAATCTGAAGTGCCGAGTGCCCCGCCCCCAGCCCCGCCTGCTGCAGCTCTCGACACATGTCAGCGGCGCGAACTCTACATCTTTTAAAGTGAGTGAATACTATATAAACGATTAATAACAATAAAAACCAAAGCATACCGCAAATTATGCTCAGCGAAGTTGTCCAGAGGCTCAAAATGTAGCGCATTTAACATAAGTAATTTAATCAAGCACTTTAAATCACAACACAACAACGAGCACAAAGAGTTCATTTCAAAACCAACACAACTCACGCTGCAGAAAACGTTTACAAGAGAGAGAAACATGTTAGTTTATTCAAATACTGTGGACTAAATAGCACAATTAAATGATTATTAATGCTGTCCAAAGTGGCAGAGTTTACAACTGAATGAAAATGTCAATGTTTACATTTTTACAAAATATTTTATAATCTATATTTATTCTGTAATATGTTGCATACAACATGCCTATCATTTTAAACTTCATTCCAAACTATTATTAACTAAATTCCTTGTCTTTTTGTTAACGTATATGACTAAAGCTGTTACCTGTACTTTTAAATCATGTTTTTTATTAAGTACTCTGTATCGGTGAGTACTGAAATGCAAGTACTCGCACTCATACTCGTTTTTCAAAAAAGTGGTATTGGTGCATCCCTACTTGGGTCTATTGGAAATGAGAAGAACTGTTCATTTATTTTACACAGGGACTAATTTTATGAACAGGAACTGTTTTCATATTTCTAAACATGCACTGGTGTTTTTATGCCAACTTTTTTTGTCATTTGGAGTTTATTACACACTTTTCCTGTTGTGTTTTTGGTTAAACATTAATTTGCTGTCAGCCAACACTATTTATTCAGTTTGCTCCGATGCAGTAAGGCTTCAGGAATAGTTTGAAATATTCACATTATTAGTCTTAAGACTGGAGAGTTTTTCTTCGACTTGGTACCTTCTTCAAACATCTCCGTCAGATTCTCGCTCGACTGCAGGATTTTCAGCTGCGTGACGGTTTCTGGGCAGTTTTTTTTCTCCTTCAGCCTTCCGAAAGCGTGTGAAATGACGATTTATGCCATAAATAAACTCGGATGTAAGCGATGTGTTTTGTGAGTTTGGGAAGCGGAGGTGGTGTCAGAATCCCTGCTCGGAGTTTTATTAACACCAGCGGATAAAATAACAGATACGGCCTGACAAACTGATAAATCTGAGACCAGCAGGAAGTCGGTATCTTCAGGGCCGATCCGATGACATGTGGAAAAACACCATCACAACATATTCAATGCCGTTTTTTATATGGTGCTTTTCACATCGCAAAACCGTCTTAAAGCCTGGACAATCACGACCGCTCGGTGTTAATAATCCAGTGGCCTGAACGTGACTAACATGACTACCTTGACCTTGCAATGCCCACGTTTATCCAGACGGTGGCGCACTTTAGACACATTGTCCAGGATTATTCTCGTTTGCAAAAATGTATGCTTTTAGAAAGAAATAGTTGTTGTTTTTACTTCACATTTAAAAGCGAGCTAACAATATTGTGTCGGCATGCAGCGTGTCGGTTTATTCTGGTGCTCAGTTTGTTCTGGGAAATATATTATAATCATTATTATTCGTCTATTTATTATCATCCCTTAATTTCTACTTCTGTATTAATAATTTGATGTAGGTTTTCATTTGATGTTGGGTTACTTTTGCATACCTATAAAGGTCACTTCCGGGTCACATCTGGCGTGGTTGTGACGGTGTGAATCAAATATCAAGCAATTGATTATTATTATTATATTATTATTATTATTAATAATAATAATATTGCAAGCAATGATTACTGTCTCTGTGACGGGCAGGCCAAGCTCTATGTGAATGTTTATTTGTTTATTTTTATTTGTTTGATAATTATTGCAATTTGTTAAATTTTTATGCAACTTTTGTTTTAATTCTCTCATCTTCTAAATCTTCATTGTTAGATGGTCTTCAGAAACTATATGTCATTTTTTTTTCTTTTTAATCTTGAGTTTAGATGGCATCCTTGAGTTTCAATTCTCTGTGTCTAGATGGCATCTTGAGTTTAGATGGCATCCTTGAGTTTCAATTCTCTGTGTCTAGGTGGCATCACGAGTGTCGATGGCATCTTGAGTTTAAATTCTCTGTGTTTAGATGGCATCTTGAGTTTAGATGGCATCTTGAGTTTCAATTCTCTGTGTCTAGATGGCAACTTGAGTTTAGATGGCATCTTGAGTTTAGATGGCATCCTTGAGTATTAATTCTCTGTGTCTAGATGGCATCTTGAGCTTAGATGGCATCCTTGAGTTTAAATTCTCTGTGTTTAGATGGCATCTTGAGGTTAGAAGGCATTCTTGACTATCCATTCTCTTGAGTTTAGATGGCATCCTTGAGTTTCAATTCTCTGTGTCTAGATGGCATCTGCCCGACTCTGGACCCCGACACGGCTCACCCGAGGCTGGTGCTGTCGGAGGAGAACCGCGTGGTGACCTACAGCGAAACCCAGCAGGACCTGACTGACCTGGACACTCGCTTCAGCATCTTCCCTCAGGTGCTGAGCTGCCACGCCCTGGGCGGAGACTGCTGCTACTGGGAGGTGGAGGTCTCGCTGGACGAGGGCCGCTGGAAGGTGGGCATCAGTGACGGGCAGATCGGCAGGAAGGGGCAGAAGGACCAGTGCCGCCTGGGCTTCTACCCTCACTCCTGGTGTCTGGTGTGTGAGAAGGGGAAGGTGGAGGCTCTACACGACAAGGCCTCCGCGCCCGTGTGTGCCAGCGGGCTGAGCAGGGTGGGCATCATGCTGGACTTCACCCAGGGCCGCTTGCTGTTTTTCAGCGTGTGTGAGGACGGAGGTTTGTCGCTGCTCCACAGCTTCCAGCACACATTCACCGCGCCGCTTTATCCGGCTCTGGCCGTGTCTAAGACCAGGCTGCGTGTGTGTGACGTGTTTGCCAAATCTGACGCAGATTAGTGTGTGTGTTTGCTCTCGGAACGCCTGCTCTCCGAAAGGACTTCCACATTCCAGATTATGAAGAGGTTGGTAATTAGCGCTAATCCGAAGAGGATTTTGTGGATTGCACTGATTTTTTTCAATGTTTTTTTTAATTGTGATTATATGGGTTTTTTTTCCCCAAAACATTTAATTTATGTTTTATATGTGCGTAAACACACACACACAGACACAATTCTTATAGATTAACCATGAATACATAATTCAGTTTCAAAGCTTAGAAATATTAATAACAAGTAGTGTGTACATGACGTATTGTACACACACACAATATAGTACAAAAAGTAAACATATCGTGCTAATTGCGTTTGATTTGTTTTATGAAGATGCTTGTTTACTCCCGCAACAAATCATTATGTCATTTTATTGTGTCTGAAACCTGCACGTGATAATTCCAGCAATTCTTTTTATTGATCATGGCTGTTTTTTTCAGCTTTTTAACTCTTTGTAGTTTTTATATTTTCTGTGCATATCGGAGCAGAATTGCCCAAAATGAACATTTCACAGATTTTTGTGTCCAGAAACAGATAAACAAATAAAACTTTATTTTTGCCTTTAATATACGATGTGTAATTTATTCGCGCATCAGATTCGTTTCTGGATCTTATATGGTCATGCAGAAGAGGTGGGAGGGGCTAATACATGTATCTTAACCGCTCTTCTATTTCTGGGTCACGTGGAGCTGGAGCCAATCACTGCAACTCTGGGCCTGGTCACACCCCCTGGTTTGGTGGCTGACCAATCACATTGGGAGACAGACAAATGATCCGCTACGCCATTGTTCCTCTCCAGGCCTCATCTTTATTGTTTAAATTTAGTTGAAATATTTCAAGCTTGTGCTGAAGAGGTTTTAATTATAATGTAAAGAACGTGTTTCCTAATGATTCCACCTCAAATCTTCTGGAGGACTTACTGCGGTGCCATGGCAACCCACCTGTGCCCGGAGCATCTCTCTATCTCCAGGCTGCAGACACTCCATCACTCCGCTGAAACTGGAAGAATAATCACAGCTTCCTCACAGATGCTCAATAACTATTGACAACTTAATATCTGATATGACCTTAAATTAGGTGTAAAAACAAGGATCAGATACTGTCGTGAGTTTAGTGTCGTCTTTCAGAATCAGAAATCTTTAATGATAATTGTAAAAATACATTTTCTCTATATGGCCAAGTTGCGAATGACAACAAAAAAAATTGAGTGTCATCTGACTCCCCTATTTTTATGTGTATATATAAAAACAAGAAGAAAAAAAACTGGCATGAAATGAAGCATAACATAATTGTACATGAATATGTTCCTATTTCTATTTTTTACGCTTCTGTCACTTTGTGTTTTTCTCTTTGCCTCTGTCTATTGCGTTCAATGTCCATCACTCCCTTAATGTCTTTCTATGTCTCGTTTATTATCTCTTTCCCTTTTGCTCTATCTGTCTTTGTTAGTGACTTTCTCTTCAACTCATTCGTTCTTTCTATCCATTCCTCTGCTACTCTCCATCTCTTTTTTGGCTCCTTTTTTTCTCTATTTGTCTCTTTGGGTCTCTTTCTATTGCTCCCTCTCTCTCTTTCCAACTTTTTGTCTCTTCGCTCTCTTTCTGTCTCTGCCTCTATCTCTCATTTTCTACCTCTGCCTCTCTCCTCATGCGCTCTCTTTCATTAATTCTTTTTCTTCTCTCTCTCTCTCTTTGTCTCTCTTATTCTCTCTCTCTTTCTCTCGTACTATGTCTATCTCTTACTGTCTCTCTCTCTTACCATGTGTGTCTCTTACTGTCTCTCTCGTTCTCTTCCTCTATCTCTTTATCTCTCCACTCTGTGTGTAGAGGTGTATTTTTGACAGAATTAGCACGTAGCACATGCTAACAGCTTCCATTCTTGTCAGTTTTGGCTAACCGGCGTTGACAGAGTGTGTCAGTATTTAAATCTGGCCGTCACTCTGCGAGAGCCTCATTAAGCGCTCACACTCACTCTCACTCTCTCCTCACACTCCTCCAGTCTCGCTCAAGTCACCAGCGTCTAAGCTTCTCGCTCGATCAAATGTTAGATGGGGAATTTTTAGCCGCAACTTTCAACATGATTTCGTTAATTAAGCCAAAATGTCCAGTTTCACTTTATCAATTACGTATTTATTTATATAAATTGTACTTTTAATGAATTATATACCGTCTGTAAATATCGAAAATATTAAAAAAAAAAAAATAAAGAAATAATTTTTATTTATTTTAATAATTATGAAAAACCTGCGGGGTGCTTATAATCAGCGATTTCAAATATTCACGTAAATACAAGCTTATTTCTTGAAATTTTGGTTCTGGAGGCAGACGTGCGTATGAGTTTGTATTAGCTCAATAACAGAAATAAAAAAAAAAAAAAAAAAAAGAAGACACGCCGCGACACTTAACATGGAAAAAACAATACAAGTAAGATTAAACTAAATACAACCGTTAATATTTGAACAGACAGACCATATTGCTTCCTGTAGACCCGTGCTAACGGCTAACGGCTAGCGCCTAAAAACGAGAAGAACGCAAAAGATTGGCGCGCAAAAAGTTCAAGCTGTTCAAAATGAAGAACACCAGAGTCAAACAATATCGCTCCGTCTGCTACACGGAGAAAAACGTGACTGTTCCGATATTTTCATCTAACAAAAACTCTTCTAGGCTCATCCAGTGAGCAGTGAAGCATTATGGGAGCTGTATTTCAGATTAGCTAGAATCGATTAGTTTAAAATTTTTATTTTTTAAAAGACAACATTTTTTAAAGTAAAACGACATTGAAGTGATACAAGTCACAAGTTAGGTTTGTTAAATAAAGAACAAAAAATGGTATTTTAAAGAGAACATTCAAGTAACTTAGCCAGAAATATTTTTATTCATGCCAAATTTTTATTTTGTGCCTGAAAATTCAGGGAGGCATGGAAGCCGTTTCCGCCACTAAAAAAAGTATTCTGACTCTTTATCTCAGATTTCCCACTTTCATCTCAGAATTCTGACTTTTTTTTTTTTTATCTCAGAATTACGAGTTAAGTCAGAATTCCGACTTTTTATCTCAAGAATTCTAAGATAAAAGTCAGAATACTTTTTTTTTTTGAGTGGCAGAAACGGGCTTCCATAGGAGGAGCTTATATTTGCGTATTTCTAATGAAGCCTTTGGATTAGTATTTATTGATCCATCCAGTTGGAGACAAACATCACCATTGCGTGAGCATGAATCATCACATGGACGCCTGAGCTTCTGGCGTGATCTGGCTCTGGATCTCAAAGCCTCCGGAGATTTTGAAACCTCGGGGGCGAGTCTGCGGAAGAAATCACACGACAGTCCAGTGAGAAAAGAAGCATTGAGAAAACCAGTAATTCATCGCTGACATTTAACTTCCCCAATGCAAATGGGAGTGCGGCTCTTCTTCAAAGGCGTCACGACTACGAGGCACTTCCTGCGGCAAGACATTTTCCCGCAGCTTCATTAATTTTCCGACATCATCACAATGCGGCTTTCACGTGAGGTTTTAAGTTTATTTATAATACTCTCAGACCGTCTCAAATGACGAATGTAATATAACTGCGACTAGGGAGCAAGACACTAAGCAACACTGGCTAGGAAAACAAAATCCAGAAAAAACTGCTCTCAGAAAGTTAGGAAAAATTAGAAAGTGTCGGACTAGGAAGCGCAACTGTCCAAAAAAGGATCTTAAAGGCTGTGAAATGACAAGCAAGAGCAAATAATACACATCAATCAACTATCAAAACACACAACACTCATTAGTAACAATATTTAACATCTGTAATACTTTTAAGCCTCTGGATTTTGACTTCTTGGTGTTTTGAAATCTGGAATGTGGTTGCCGAGCGCTTTGTTTATAATGCTTCGCGTGGCCCTTTGCATTAGTAAAGGCACATGAGGAGTCAAGTTCTTTTTTTTTTTTTTTTTTTTGCCTTTTACTAAATGTATATAATTTATAAAAGATGAACAAAATTAAATTTTTTCATAAAAAATAAATTGATGATTGGACATTCATTGGACAAATTTTGATCATTAGATTTTTTAGGAAGTAACACATTGACATGCAAAAAAAACTATTTGAAATTTGGTTTTAGTTTAGTTTTCATATGTTTTATAAAGTTTATCCATGTTGTCCTCAAATTTGAACACTAAACTAAAGTGAGTGAGTTTCTCAATTTGGCCACTAGGGGCCGTATTCAATTTGTGCTCGACGTTTAAGCATTTTAGTTTGACACCCCTGACCTACTGCATCTATTCGTTGTGTTTAGATTATTCTTGGAAGAGAGAACTCGTGCTTATCTTTAATTCCATCACGTAGAGTGTTGTAATTCCATATAGTAATTCCATTACTTCTCAGTTAAACATTTGAGTTTGCACACACGTTCTTGAGTCTTCTTCAACTCCAGTGTGTGTGTGTTCTGAAACTTCCAAAGCTTAGTCTTTCCTCTGATTGGTGGCTTCAGGTCTTCGATTGATCCTCGGCTCCTCCCACGCGTCTCTGAGAGCCCGAGGAACGTTGAGGAAGAGCAGCATCACCCCTAAACTCCCATCCATCTAGCGCTCCTCATTACAGCTGACACGTCTTCTCCCAGAAGCAGTAACCCAACACAATTAGTCACCACAGATCACGCCTCACGCTGATTAAATTGCTCTCAAATTGGAGCTTTTGTGCAAACGGTAATTTACGAGAACAATTAAGCCAGAAGCCTATTCAATAGTGAACTCAGAACGGGCAGCGAAGGAGATTGTTCTTGGTGGAGGCCGAACGTTCCGTAGGTTTCATTTTCTCCTCTGATCCTGTCCACGGGCGACGTCTCAGAAGATTCCCATCTGGACTGAAACATGGATTAAATTGATTTTGTGCAAAGGTTATTTGTGGAGATCAAATGCGGTCGCTCCCCTAAACTAAGCAGCAGGTATTCCTGGAGGACTTGTGGACTATTCCCTGGCTAGGCTGGAGTTTGATGGATAAGTGTTGGAGCGTCGGTGACGTCAGCCGTGCTTTGTGCTTCTCGGTGCGTTTTTATCCTTCTCCTTTCAGGTTTCCCTGTCCAATTCTGGTCAAAAAGGAATATTTCCTCTCATGAAATGCCATTTGTTAAAGGTCTCTGGTTAAAAACCTCTGACATTTCTCGGACCGAGCAGATCCATGACCTGATTATGAAATTCTAAGAGTCTCATCAGAGACCACCAGGACATTTCAGAGCTCAGGTTGATGTGATAATTTTGATGGCCTTTGTTAACTTTATATGTTTTATAATTATATTTCTGCCCATTCTCTGAACCCCTTTTCCATTTCTGGGTGACGGGGAGCTGGAGCCAATCAACTCTAGGCCTGAAAGCAAAACATACATCCTAGATTGGTGGTCGACCAATCACAGAGTGGCACACACATCATAATCACACCCACTGGAAATTGGAGAACCGGAGGAAACACACGCAAGCATTAACGTCTCACAGAAAGACCACACAAACTAAACCAATGATTCATATTAATTAAACGAGAGTGAACTTTCTTTTACAAAACATAGGAACTAGACAAGCATCCAGAAACTAAAAGTTATTACATTAGATTAGCATTAGATTAGATTAGCACCATTAGATTATTTTATCTTTAGCTTTAGTTTTGATCACCACAGCGCAAAAAATGTGGTGATGTGAGAATAAAAGTGATTTGATTCGAATGAAGCAGAATGCACATAAAACAGGTGGGGAAACTAAATCAATCAATAGATCAAAAAAAGAAGAAATCAACAAAACAACAAGAGGGCGAGGAAAAAGCAAAAAAAAAAAAAGTCCATCACACAGATAAAACCGTGACTTCAGAGTGGTCGGTTCCATCAGAACTAGGAAAGAAAAGCTGAAGCTTGTAATATTACTGTAGGTATTGAGGTGTAACATGTAAATTAATGTAAACTCAACACTAAATAAACACTCGTTTAAATACTGTAAAATAATTTAGTATAATTTTTGTTCAATTTGCAATGTATTGTCTTTGTTTTTTAACTCTCTGAGTTTGAGGGAAAAAATTGACACGATTAAGCACTTAAAATGAATCGCGTGCGTTAACTCGTTAACTTTGACAGCACTAACTATTACGTTCTCGTCATACAATCACATTTAACGCTCTGCCGCCCAGAGAAGACGATTGACAGTCTCGGTTTTCTAAAGATCTCGCCAACTTCATCCCAGTTTAGTCGATGTGACGGAACAGCCCAGAACACTAATCTCTGCTCTCCAATCGATGCCGTCGCTAACAGAAGTCAAGCTACAGGGACCAGGAGATGTTTTGCCGAGCACCAATTGATTGAACTGGCAACTCTAAGCTCGGATCAATGCTAAATCTATGTGGAGTGTTTACCTTCCCGGGAAATCACGTGACTTTTTACCTCGCACACATCTCGACACGTCAAGCACTGTTCTGTCTCCGTTAAATGAGCGAAACTGTCCAACGCGACTTCATCTCGCCGTTTTGCTTTCCATCTTTGGATGCAGCGTAATTGCAGTTGATTTGCAGCTTGCGGTGTGAATAAATGTTTTAGCAACGCGGAGGCTGTGATGAAACTGACAGCGCTCTCTTTCTCAAGTGGGTCTCAAGTGCTGCAATGCAGAGCCTGTGGAGGACGAAGAACTGCTTTTCGTGGAACTTGACAGATCAGGAGTTATGGAACGATACTTGGAATGAATTTTGAACGAGTTTGCCAAGTTCATTCACTTTGGCTTTAAAGGGATGTGAGTTTTTGATGTCATGGCCACTAGGGGCCGTATCAAAAGTGCGCTCTGCAATTGACCACCTAGTGAAGATACACACACACACACACACACACACACACACACAAACCCGGAGCAGTGGGCAGCCTGCAACGTTTGAGTAAGGTCAAGTTTATAGTTGTGTACCCCAACGTGGATGTTTGTGTAAAAATTAAAAAGCATTGAAATTTAAATGCAAATTCAATGTGTGAGATCTATTAACTTAAAGTCGCAAAACCAGGGGGAGGGGCTACTATACAATAGGCGGAGTCTGTGAAGTACGTAATTGGAGGTGCGACTTTATTCAACACCAAAGTCAGATTGATTAATTACTATCAATGGTGAAAATTAAGAGTTCCTCCATCATTTTCTCCAGCCCATTGCAAAGTAGACACTCCTCCTGATGCTGATTGGCAGGTGTCGTGACATCACAAGTTGACCATGTGAAATGAATATACATTAGCTTCCAAAGTTTTGTCAATTTCTGTGCAACACATTTGCATCTATTGCACTACGTTATAAACATTTTTCGAATTTTTGTTCATTGAAATTATTGGTTGGTAAGATATTACGCAGGACTGTGAGCAGGCATTCGGATGAGTTTCCACTTTAGTCTGTTTGACATTTATAAAGGTCTCTGTTTTTCAGGGAACGAATGATGAATCAATACATTTGCATCATTAAAATTGTCATGTGGGATTTATTAGCAGCATCTTTCCGTATCAGTTTGTTCTGCTGCGGCCTTGGAGGAAAAACATGCAGAAACAAAATGTACAGGAGCTTTTCCACGTTAATAAATGATTAAGACAATTTAGGAAAACAGTTTTCAGATCAGTGAAATTAAGATGTCAGTGTTTAAAACTGCTTTTAATAATCGTTGATCGTTTATTGTCCACGGCCACCATAGTTTTAGAACTTCTAGGAAAAAGAGCTTGACATCTTCATATTTATGAGCTCATAATCATAGCTTTTACGCATCTTCAGACTTAATCAACGTTGTTCCTCACAGAAGCAAGAACACTAAGTGGGATTCTGATGGTAAAACGTTCCGGCACACATTAAAGTCAGATGCAAAAATAAACGTGTGGGCTGGTGTCTCCTGAGATTACTGTAGAATTGCATGTGGGCTGACTTCATGTCCAGACTACAGTCAATTATAAGCCATGTTTTTACTCTCCAGTGGGAGATTTTCATACTGCAGGGCAGCGAGTGTTTCCCGTGTGTGTTTCTTATACGTTTGAACATGAAAAGCAAGCTGAGCAAATAACAGAGCAGTTTTAGGCTCCTGTAGATTCGGCTCGGCTTTAGATGACTTCCACATGACACGGCTGGAGTGTAGCGCAGATTTATGTTCTCAGTAAAATGGATGGATAGATGAATACAGACAGACAGATTTATGATGTATGGATTAGATGGTTGGGTGGATAGTGAGTTAGAAAGATGGAGATAGAAAGTTGAAAAGAGAGAGATAAATAGAGATATATAGATGGATGGATGGATGGATGGATGGATGGATGGAGGATGGATGGATGGATGGATGGATGGATGGATAGATAGATAGATAGATAGATAGATAGATAGATAGATAGATAGATAGATAGATAGATAGATAGATAGATAGATAGATAGATAGATAGAAGGATGAATGGTTGGATGGATGGATGGATGGATGGTAGATAGAATTAATTTAATAATAATAACAACAATAATTGAATTAATAATAATTAATTCAAAATAAAGTTTAGTTCAAAAGTTACAAGCAAAACACACAGAGGCACCACTGATGTTTTTTCGTTGATGTTAGATATATGTTTGACTTGTACATTTACGGTACGTAATTTACGTTTATTACACAACGAGAAGTAAACACAAAAGTGTGAACATTTTTTTCTTAACCATCGGACTGATACCGCTCAGGATTAAAATTCTAGCTGCAGTTCTCAAATTCTGTTTGTAAACATATTTCGAACGAACGAATAACATGTATAGATTGATTGAGCACTTTTCAATAGTTTGAGCAATTATTCCCCTCCTTCACTCCACTGGCAGCGCACACGTATTAAGAGCATTACGGTTGATTTCCCTGCGCTTCTCCAGTTCGCCCGCGACATTACGGTAAACGTGGAGCTCCAGTCGGCGTCAAGAGTCCTGACAGACAGTCGTTCAGTTTGAAAAGCAAAGATCAGCGCAAGTGTGGAATCCTCCGGGAGAATAAGACCAGACAAACGCCTGAAAACACCGCGGAGAGACGCGCAGTCCGGCCGTGCAGATAAACAGGTAACGGCTGTAGATTATGACATTTGTGCTGCATGTTTGATATTCTCTCTACATAGTTCCACACATGTTCGATGTTTCATTTCGACCGAACAAATCTACTTCAGAGACAGAAATTTCCAGGTACAAACATCCGCAGTGTAAAGTAAATGTTTGGACATGTTTAATGAATGTGTATTGCCGTACGTGTTGCGTGCGCGCGCACATTGCGATCCAGGAGTTTTCACCACGGCCGTTTCAGTCGCTATTTTGCGGTTAATAACCTGTTTTTCACTCGGTCACAGTTGAGCATCTCACTTTTCATTTATTCAAAGTAATACACCTGCAAAACAGTTGTGTTGTAGTGCGTGGTTACTTCAAAACTCTCTCTCTCTCTCTCTCTCTCTCTCTCTCTCTCTCTCTCTCTCTCTCTCTCTCTCTCTCTCTCTCTCTCAACTTTTTTGTATAAACGTTTGCCATGCTTTCAATTTTCAGTGTTTTCAGTTACGTTTTTTTTATGTCCTTTATTCTATTTCATTTTTATTATTAATATATATATTTTTTTTTTTACAAAAAGCAATAAATAGTCTCTGGGAAATATAAGAGAGATACACGCTTTATCCCAGTGGGAATTTTCTGCTTGGCATTTCACCCATCCAAACACAAAGTGAACACACACACACACACACACACACACACACGATCAGCTGTGGAACCTACTGGTCCCAGATTCGAACCTGTGACTTTTTCAACACAAGATTAAATCTCTACTAGGCCACAATCATCACATATTAATCAGTTCAGATTTTATTGTTAAGACTTTTAGTTCACACAAGGTCATTTAAAAGGTTAATGTTAAAAATCTAACTCGCAAAGACCTATTAAAGTCAAGCAGGGGGTCGTTTGTGGCCCCGGGGCCCGACAGTGTCCAGGTTATAAATATATATGATGTTCTCATTTAAAGAGCTTTGTGTGTATCCACACTCAGAGACACGAGCAGCATCTTCAGTGTTGGAGTCGGTGCTGATGCTGCTCACCTGCTTTGCCATGAGTCTCGTTGCCAGCGACAGGTGCCAGGAAATGTTTTGATAATGTCTGACTTCTTCTCCCTTCATTTCCTGTCATCACGGCACGTTTGAACAAACCATATAAGGCACTTTTACGTTCACGTAACACTGATGGTTTAACAGGCCGAGGAGATGGGCTTTTTTTCGTGTCTCCTGATTGTTTTGCATGGAAATATTAGGAATAAACCAACCGCTCTTTTTCAGAGCCGTGAGATTCCGCTCATTAAAGCACAAGACGGGGTTGCTCGGGATTGTGGGTGTTGAATATGTGGAGACGCATTACTCAAAGAAGGAAGAAAGCTATCCTGTTTTTCCTCTTCTGTTACCATGGTAACGTAAGGAATCAGGAGCTATGCGTTTGATATAAATTGACCAACTGCTTGGTTTGAATGGACTTGAAAGGGCATCGGATATAAATCTCTTAAAAGTTTCTATAACTCTTTGCCAGATAGGGGTCCATTGGTGATTGGTTGCTCTCGTTTTTCTTTTCCTTTTTGGCAAAAAAGAGTGTCAAAGTAGGAAATGCATATAGTAAAATTGCACCATTTAACCATTTGTTGTAAAAAGTATTTTTTTTTTCCTTTATTTTATTTCCATTTTGTGTATTGTGTTATTGCACATTTATTGTGTTAGTGCAATTCTTATAATAAAAAAGATCAAAGTAGGTAGTTTCTTTTACTCTATTTTGTTTGTTGTGTTATTTGTTGTGCACTAGCCCCCCCCCCCCCCCCCACACACACACACATTTATACAATATGTAAATTGTGGGATAAAAATATTAATAATTAAAAGAAAAAAAAATATATATATATTTTTTCTTTTTTCTTTTTTGGTGCTTTATTTCATAGTTTGTGTACTGTTGTATTGTAGTAGGGAAAAACGTGATTTTGATTTTCTGGTAATCCACGACTTCTAGCAGATGGTCAATAATGCTGACTTCTTGATTCAATGATTCAAATGTTTGTTGAAAATGTTAAAATGACGTTTCTTGGTGATCATATTGCTATTGTAATACGCTGGTTAACCTCAGAATAAATCAGCTATTTCTGGTTGCAGAAAGCTCCGACGAGCAGATGGTGACCTGCTTTCCGTCCTCTCGATTTTTGTCTTGTGAAACCGTGCCGACGTGGTATTTTGTGAAACTCAAGTCTCTCCAATTGCTCTTTTACCGTGGCACTCGATCACACATCGCTAGTTTTCGAGGGACTTTTAGTTCACGCTGTACAGATTTTTTTAATCTGATAATCTGGCTCTGACTCTTCCTATCAATACAAAAGCAATATTTAATTTGCTCTTGAAGGTCGGATTAAGCTTGAAAGCCTGTTGCGAGCCTACAATGTTTCCATCACCCGGATTGTAACAGAGACACGCCCGCTTTGACCCACGCAACATTTCCACATCTGTCTGTGTTCTAAACGCCCATGAAGTCGAAATAATAATCTTAAATCCCGATGCAACTGTACGAATTTAAAATACGTCTTTTTCAAACTTGTTTTGGCTTCATCTTGTAGTCGGAGACACTGAGAGCCGGATAGAATGTTCCGTACCCGGTCGGGCTCTAGTTTAGGATCTAGTTTAATTTCCTCCAACACGGTTGTGTCAGCAGGACGCCGCTCTGCCTCGAAATGAACAGATGTCCTTCCCTGCATTCTCCACAGATTGGATTATTGCGCACAGGCTTGAGATTGCATTGTTGCACGTGGATTATTATCGCTTCGATTTGGCCAGAGGTGCTAATGTGATTAGTGGAAGATGAAAAGAAAACTTCTCACTATTGTTTTTTCGGGTGGTTTCTTTTATCAGGGTTTGCTTGGCTTTATCAGTTGAGGTTTTTTTTTGAATGTTTATTACAAAAACCGGTTTGGCTCCGTTCTTTGCTTTTCTTTGCAGTTGGTGTTTATAGGAATATCCCGAGTTGAAAATCCATGAGCAGAATTGGTTGATTACCTCGGAACACAATATTAATTCTGTATGAACGCCGATCGGCCCTTATCAGAGTTATGAATACCATAATTACGCGAATATAATTTTTTAAAATTTCTTTTTTTTTTATTTAATTTTTTTTTTCTTAAAATCAGGGGGTGCTTATATTTGCGTAAATACTGTATTACAAAAAAATTGTCTCCCTTCTAGTAGTTTTGTTTCTATCGTGGCTTGTTGTAGAACGAATGCAGATTGTTTGGGCAGGATTAGATTTGATCTTAAGCTTTTTGATGGATTACGTGTGTGATGTAGATGGTCTCTTGTGTTTCGTAAGTGTTTGCTGAACTTTTCTCCTCCTGGAGTTGGACTAATTCCACTTGAGCTGAAATGGCAGCAGCCGTTATTTAGTCTGGAGCTGAAGTGGAAACTTGTCCTGTGACTCCATTACGCCGGTCAGAAGTCAAGCCGTAGCGTTCATGATGAAACGTCTCATTACCTGTGTGCGTCAGCAGGAACGTCATTACAGCACAAGTGGTTCTCTGCGTATCGCTTTCATTTAGATTTTAATTTAAAAAACCCGCCTTTCTCAGGGTTGCATGGCGGAATCGGATTTATGTCGCCTACAGCGGCGGAAACTGTCAGAGGCGTGGTTTTCTGAGTGTCGTCTTCTGGTTTGAAACCGTAGTAAACACACACACACACACACACACACACACTTCAGAATAAAGTCCATCTCCAAGTAGTAAAATGTCGGAGTTGATAGCAGACTTACTTTCCTCATTCATTCTCCCTGTTTATTTTTCTTTTTTTTCTACTTCGACTTCGTCCCGACTCACATCCACTGTTCTAGTGCAGGTAAAAATTGATGTAGAATCGAGATCGCGCTCTACGATGTTATAAAAACGGTTAAATTCAGCATTGATTTGTTGCAGTTTTAACCCAGTTCGGCCTGATGTTTACAGCCTGAATGTTAAAGAAGCCTTAATGGCGGTTTCGTTGTCGAGGCGTCAGCGCTTGAGAGACACGCGGGATTGACGTAACCGAGGCTTTGTAGCCGTGATGAATGTGACGATGGTTTGGGACGGTTGGTGAGTGAACAGGCCTCTCTTTCACGCTGTGTATGGCGCCCTGTGCGTCTATCAGTGGTGGTCTGTTGTCTGTGTGATGGCAGTACAGTAGTGTAACTTATTCTCCACTGTTCCTTTCATTCGCATGTGGAAATAAGATGTTCCGGCACGTTCTCGGGATTTGTTTCAGTGGCCGAAACTTCCAGTGGCAGATCAAAAATACGCTAGTCAATTGGTTTAAAATGAAATATCAAAGAATATATTTGGTAGTCGAATTTACTATAAATGAACAATGGAATGCAGAATTGTTAGAAGAAACACTGCCTAGGACAAAAAAAAGAGGTCTTAAAACGGTTCTTTAACATTTGTGTGATATATTGACTGAACATCGGGATATTCTGTTATAAATCTGTCTGTCTGCCTATACATGTCTATGTGTCTCTCTTTGTATCTGTCAATCCAACTATCTGTCTGTCTAACCACGTGTCTGTACTGTACATCTTTCTGTCTGTCTCATATTTGTCTTTCTATCAGACTCATCTTTTGATCTCCATCTACTGTATGTAACTGTCTGTCTGTCTAACCATCTGTGTGTTTGCGTGTCAATCGACCTGTCTCTCTGTCTATTTGTCTTGTATTTCTCTCTCTCTGTCTAGCTGTATATCTGCCATTGTGTGTCTATGTTTACCTGTCTTCCTGTCTGCCAGTCACAAATACTATCTGTCTTTGTGTTTTTGTTTGACCGTCCAACAACCTACTGTCTGTATCATCCATATCTGTCTGCCTGTCTGTCTGACCGTCCAACCACTTCTCAGTTTCATCTACTCCTCGTTTGTCGGTCTGTCTCTCCTTTCGTCTGTTTACCTGTCCATTCAGGACACGTTCAGGTAGCTTTGCTGTCAATTTCATGCATGGAAACGGATGAAGCGCTGGAGAGTGATGATGTGTAGGACGTTTATCGGAGGGGAAGTTTGCCACCGCTTCCTGTTTCATCCCCCAAATGCAGTGAGGAATGTAGAGATTTGCTTCCTGCACAGATTAGCCATGTTTGCTCCGAGCGTGACGCAACGGCGTGGCCTTAATTCACTCACTGTACTGAGAGTCTCTTTGCCTTTTACAGTGGCTATTTCGGATGGGGGGTTCGTGTTCGGTTTCTGTCCTTTCTTTCTATTGATTTTGGGTCAGGTTTTCTCAGTCCGTGTTTTCGAGATGCTGTGCAGTTCACATCACTAGCAATAATCCATCACAGAGAAGTGAAATTCACAAGACTTTCTGCCTTTTTATTGTATTTTATTGCTTTTGTGTTTTATTTTTTTTATCCCATTTTTATCAATTTTTTATCTTAATTGTTTTTTTTCCGTCACCCCCCATGTTAACATGCTGGATGATTGCAAAATACATTTCACTTCACGTTGTTGAAAAATAATTGTGGATGTGACAAATAAAATTTGAATTTGAATTTGAATTTAATTTAGATTTATCAAATATTATCCAGCACTGTAAATACGGAGTCCACACATTGTTGAATTATGTAAAATATTCTGATAGAGGAAATGATGCAGCTTGCTTCCTTTCTGTTCTGTTTTTTTTATTGTTTGCTGCACCCTGTTTGGAAATATTTGCATTGCAACGTTGCCATTTTTTTCTATTTGGAAAAGAAGCCAAACATATGTAAATACATGCAAAAATATGCCAGCATCATGACCACCTGCTGACTGAAAGACTGAAATCCACCGAGGGTTCTTAAAATCCCGCTGAATGACTGCTGAATCTCTTCTTTATTAAAGTGAAGATGTACTCTGTCAAGAGATGAAGCAGAAGTGACAGGCAGAGAAGCTCCAGAACGCGCTGAAGAAGAGGGTGTGTATTGAAAATGCCATTGTTTCACACAGCAATCTCCTCTTTGGGAAACATTGAAGTGTTTCAAAAACTGCTGATCAATAGAGTTTACAGAGAGTGCTCAGAAAAAGAGAAAATACACAGTTCGGTTTGGACAAAAGAGGTTGGAGAGGCACGTAATTCAAATAGCCACATTTGCCGAAGAGCATCTCTGAGCGCACAACACATCGAATCATGAGTTGGACAGGCGGCAGCAGCAGAAGACCACACTGGGTGCCTCTCCTGTCAACCGAGATGTGCCGAAGAGCATCTCTGAGAGCACAACACATCGAATCATGAGTTGGACAGGCGGCAGCAGCAGAAGACCACACTGGGAGCCTCTCCTGTCAATCGACATGTGCTGAAGAGCATCCTGTCCGTACAGAAAACTGAGAGTACAATTCACACAGATTTAACAAAATTAAAATTGTAGGGTCAGAATTTGGCATTGTAAACATTAAGTAGTTCCATTGATCCATCCTCATTTGTATCAACGGTTCAGGCTGATGGTAGTGGTGGTTGTGCAATTATAGTGTAGCAACTATTGTTCGTGACCATGTCCATAGTTTTCTAACTTCTGATCACTTCTTCCAGCAGAATAATAAAGCAAAAATAATCTTGGACTGTTTCCTGGAACATGATAATCAGTTTACTGTAGTCAAATCCCGCAGTCGACCAGATCTCAATCCAGTAGAGAGCGCTGGAATGTGGTGGAACGGGAGATTTGCATCATGGATGTGCGGAGATGAGTGATGCTATCAGGTCAATATAGACTACAATCTCTGAGGAATGTTTTCTCAACGTTTTTTTCCATGCCATGAAGGATTAAGGCAAAAGTGGTCCTGCCCATTACTAGTAAGGTGACCTATGTGTAGGATTTATTGACATCCATGTTCACACTGCAGAATATTTGCATTGGATTTTCAGAAATCACAAACTTTTCTGACAACTGTAAAAATGTAGAACTACATTGAATTTCCCATTTGGAATTTTCTGTCAAAGTCTGTGGAGAAATGTCATATTCACAAAAGTATGAGCTGATCTAGTTCAACTATTCTGTAGTTCTTTGATGTCGTTGGAGATTCTTCCCGGTGGAAGTGTCTGAAGGTTGCGTCGTGTCAACTGGGTTTCTTCTTCTCAGAGGAAATGCCAGAATGATGGTATGACGTTTCTCCTGAGAAGAAGAAATCCAGTTGACACGACTCAAATTTTTCAAACTGATCCGTCATTGTCATTTTTTCCCCAGGAATATAATAAAAGTACATGAGAACCAAAACTGTAAAGGGAAAATTGGGTTTTCAGAAGGAAATTGGGCGTTTGGTTTGGTTATTTTGTGGGAGAATGATGATCGTTCGTAAGTACCGTATGAATATAAAGCACCCTGAATTATAAGGCTCGCCATCCATAAACGTTCATCTCTTCGTTTTATCCACGTATGAGGCATACTTTTTTTTTTTTCTGGATTATAAATACAGTACATTTTGAAACATTTTTTTTTGAATTTGAAGTGAACACCTTATAGTCTGATAATTACACAATTTGTAACTATACTGTGATGGAGGGCTATATTGTCTTGAAGGACGTTATTCGTATGATAATTGTGTGCAATGGTCTGGATAACAATCATTTATGTCGGATACACGACAGCTTTCTGTTTTTTTAGTTTTTTTCCCCCGTTTTTTTTTTCGTTTTCACCAGACAAATCCCCAGCGGTGTTTCATCTGAAACTGTGAAAAACACTTCTTTTCACCTTCCCGCTGAATAGACCTGTGTGCTAATGTAAAAAAGAAGCATGGACGCCGCAGCTGAGATTGAAGTCTTTCACTTTCCTCGCACAATGAAAGCTGAGGCGTAGTGTTCTGTCCTGAAATGAAAGGCCTGTTTTACCAAAGTCTGAGTTTTTTGTGATAAATTATTCATGTAACAGTACTCGGGGGAAAAAAATACAAACATACTATTGTCCAAGTCACAATAGGCTTAAAACCCTAAAAAGGTGAAGCTTAACACCATTTCAGAAACGTTAGTAATAGGAATAGATAAAGGGTCAAATTTTACAGGGTTTTTAGAAATAAACACGATTGTATTGAATAGAATGGAACGTTTTTTTGCCATTGTAAAAGAACAACCACACTGGAAATTGCAAAGAAAATAGTGGTTTATGAAATCACACTACATTTGTTTTTAAAGATACATTTTAAATCGTTTTATATATATATATATATATATATATATATATATATATATATATATATATATATATAAAAATATATATATAATATAAAAATATATGTGGCTTTGTTGAAAAAGCCAAAATTCCTCTTTCCTCTTTCTCTAGTGTACAGGTTATTTTTATTATTATTATTGTTATTATTGTTATTATTATTATTATTATGATTATTATCATCGTTATTGTTTTCGCTTCATTTTTTGTGTTTATGCATTTATATTGAAAGTTTTCAGTTGTCTTCAACAATTATAACTCTGACTGTATTTTCTTGCACATCTTCAAAAATGTATATAGCGTTTATTACATATTTTTTAATAAACTATTAGTAATAATTAGTTAAACTATTATTTTTATTATCTAGTCAGAGTCTGGTTTAGCTGAAGACCACAAGCGAGTGTCACAGTGAAATAGCCATGGACACCATGACCACATGCAGACCACACACTTTTAAATAATGCAAAGTAATACAAAAAGAATGTTAAAACAATAAAGCTTCTTGGACTTTGAAAGTATACAATCGTTTTTTTTTTTTCTGTTTCCCATGTTTGGATTTGCAGAGACAATCCTATCCACCTAATGGTGTTCCAAAATTATCAATCGAAATTCCAATCAAAATCAATCAAGAGTTTAGAAATGGATCAAAATTCAGAAACGTTTAAAAATGTATCTCAAGTGTTCAACACTTTCTAGTGTATCATAGACCCTCCCCCTGATGCTGATTGGGCGGATCTTTCACCTGCCAAAAAAGATCTTGCAAAATCCATCGCTTGCTTGTTTGTCTGTTTCTGTGCAATCAAGATGCCGACAAAAATGCCAACATTTGTGTTTGGTGTCTGGCACACTTAGTGAACTTAGTCTGATTGGCAGAGTATACGATAAAAGGCTTTAACCCCATCACTGCTGCCTGCAGCTCTATTATATCTTTCACTTTGTGTTTCTTTTTTGTCGAGTTGTTTTGTTCAGTGATGCTGTATCCAGCTCCGTCATAATCTATACTGTAATTACTCTCCGTCAGAAAGACTAAATGTTTTAATACCCATCTCTTCTTCTGCTGCTTCCATTCAGGAACGTGACTCGTGAAGGTTTAGACGTCCTCCATCATTATATTGAGTTCATCGCTCGCTTCCAGCGTTCAAAGGGTCATTTTATGTCAAATAACGGCCGTATTGTCCATAAAGACCGGCCAGTGTAGACGAATATATCTGATGGGAGGAATCCAGCAGACACAAGCTCTTCTGTGCCGAGGTATTATGTCAAAATTGCTTTCCAGGGGGATAATAGTTTAACCGTATGGCTATTTTGAGGTAGCTGGGGTTGTTTGTTGCTCTCTGCCGTAGATAAAACCAGTGTGTGTGTGTGTGTGTGTGTGTGTGTGTGTGTGTGGTCTGTGTATTTCTCATGTTGTGGAGAGCAATCTTTCCCACAAGGGCAGTAAATCTCGACCTTGTGAGAAAATGTTGAAAGGAAAGGGTTGGTACTGCAAATAAATCATGTTATTTTTAAGCGCGCACATTCCCATCTTTTTTTTTTTTTCGGTTTTGGAAAGTGAAAATGCAGAATTGTTTATAGTGATATTTAATAGTAGATTATTTACGTCACGAAAACCAATAATGCAGCAAAACATGATCATGAACGCCCGTGTGTGTGTGTGTGTGTGTGTGTGTGTGTGTGCGCTTCTGGCTACGACTTCATGGTCCTGTCAATAATCCAGACTTGATCTGCAAGCAACGCGAATCAGTTCACAGCTGCTGCCGAACACCAAATGCCACTGGTGAAGAATGGCGCCAAAGAAATGACACGATCACTGAGGATGAGGTGAGAAGAGGAATGAATAAATAACCTGCGCTCTCCACCAAACACTTTGAGCATATTTCGCCTGCAACAAGAACATTCGACGCTGCTGAGGCAAGAGAAGGCGCTCCCAGAAGAAAGCGTCCGGATCCCGAGCCGCTGATGAGGCTGATGCTATTTCGGGTCTTTTTGCTTCATCAGTTATGAAGCTGTGAAATAAGCTGCGAAAAACTTCCAAGCCAATGAAACCTTTGATTACAAAATTAGGACGTGTTCCTAGTCGTAGTTGAAACAAACTCGCCAAAGAGTGCGTGGATGTAAGATGAAAAAAAAAAAAACTTTGTTGCATCATGAGCCTCATTGCAATTGTGACATCATTGCGTGCAATTATTTGGCTCTGAAAGCTGCGGCTTAATTCTGTCTTTATTTTTCGCAATTTTTCGAAGTCCATGATCAGAGCTACTGATTTCTGCATTGCAGCGTAAAATTAAGGTTTGCTGCCTCAAAAATCCGTATTATTTCACACAACATTCATGAAAAAACGTCAACACTGAATTTCTTGTCTTTTCGTCAACGGCCAAAAGGAACTTTTTAAAGACCGTTTCAAAGTGTTTAATACATAGTTGAATATAATTAATCAAGCGTAGATGTTTAGGATGTAGAACGCTTCAATAAACGTTGACGAATCGAGAAGCTTGAAAAGACTCTACCATTCAAAATTGTTGGGAAGAAAGGAGTGAAAAAGTCAAATTAGAAAGAAAGCATAACCGTTGAGAATGATGCTACATACAGTACGATCAGCCCAGAAGATCGAGGAATCGAGAAGCCACAAACTGGCTTGGGAAGTTGAGCGGGAATTCTCAATATTCCGGCTGGATACTGGTTCCGTTGATGAATGTCTCTAATCAGGGTTCCTAAGGGTGCTTGACATCCTTGAAAAGCCTTGAATTTCAATAGTGTTTTCAAGGCCTTGAAAATGCTTGAATTTTGAATGAAGTGCTTGAAATTCTACAGTGGAATCCGGATAAGTGCAGGATCCGAACTTAGGCGGTTCTCCGGCTCTGTGTCTGGTTTCACGTGACTAATGAATCACAGACTCCGACACAGAGAGTGAGACAGAGAGAGAGACAGATAAATAAAGTGAGTGTGTAAATAAACAGGCCGTGATCACTATGATCCAGGTCTGATTCAAAGTGCAGGAAGTGGGAAGCATCAACGTTACAGCATTTACAAACTGAAACACGCTTTCCTAAAAATTCGAATTTCAAAAATTTCGAATACAAATTTTGCCTAGAATGTTAGGACGTCTACTAAAAATGTTTTCTGCCAATTCCACGAAACTTTCCCCCAAAATGGCAACGTTTCATTTTCATGCATAGTTTTAAATATACATTTCACCACAACCGTATGGTCCTGGAAAAACTTGAACTCGGACCTTGAAAGTTCCAGAATTCTATCTTTCAGAAATGTAGAAACCCTGTCATTTTTTTTTGCTCGGTTTGACGTTCATGTCCAAATCCTGAAGCACATCAGAAAGAAACGTCCATTTGGATCCTGTAAAGTAGTTGCCAACTCTAAGCGAGTTGTTTGACAGACCGTCTTCATCTTTCCTCCGTGTCGTACATTTCCAAGTATGGACTATTTGGTTGAAAGCGTAATTCCGAGCTAACGCTAATGTACTTGATCAGCCCGAGGCTCCTTATGCGGACGTGAAGATGCTCATCCATATGGTCTCGTGGAAGTTCTCGTGCCTGGAGGAGCTCGCTGTTTACTCCAACAGAAGAATTACGTTTGTCAAAAGATCAGACGCGCACTGGGGTGGACAAGATGTCTGAGCGGCTTCTTCTTCACACGTCGAGGACATTAACACACGCCTAATGAGCTGTCGACAAGCTGCTGCCACTCAGGGCGCCAACCTCTTCTCCTCGTCTCCCGAGACCAGCTTTGGTCCGCTTGGCGAAGGGTGACATGGCTGAAGACGGAGGAGTAATATTAATTTGGCTTTCTAACGTCTCCCGACAGAGCTGAATCATCTTCAGCAAATGTTTAGATTTGAAGGCCATCTGTTTCTCTAATGCTCCGAGCTCAAAACTAAAGAGATACACACACACACACACACACACACACATTTCTCTGCTGATAAGATTGCAATCATAAGTCTTAATATCTCATCCTACTATCCTGCAATCTCATTGTCCATGTGGAGCTGGTTAGATAAATCTTCCGAGACACTTTTTTTTTTTTGCACCTTGGATTTCTATTGGATTTTCTGCGGCATGTTTCCTGAAGAAATATTAATGTTTTGACAAACCAAATAAGGAATTTAAACACAAACGAAAAGGACCTTCTGAAAACACTTGATTATCGTAATGAACTTTTTAGCTATGGCGTCTTTTGCAAAAAGTCCAAAGTTGGTATTACCGTCATGAATAATTGTATTGCTCACAAAGTAAAACAAATGCTTGAAGACTATAAAGTGTTTTACCTTTGCTGCCATTTTGTATAACTCTATAGTAAATATAAGTCTGTTTGCTCAATGTCTAACCAAAAAGAAAACCTCAATAGAAATGCCCGACCAGTGACGTTTTTCATTTAAAAAATTGTGAAATGGGAATTATCAAATAAAGTAAAGCAGCCTCTAGTCTAATATAAATCTGAAGAAATTATTACATGACATGCGACTAAAGGTAAAGTGGTTAAAAGTCAAATGCACTTAAAGTATCAACTTTAGCTCTTTTGTGTGTGTGTGTGTGTGTGTGTGTGTGTGTGTGTGTGTGTGTGTGTACTGACCTGTCAAGAAGCGCTTTTCTGTTTTTTTAGACGGATTAGTGTGTGTGTGTGTGTGTGTGTGTGTGTGTGTTTGGCTCAGCGCACTGTAGATTTTAGACTTTAGGTATAATCTCGTAAAATTGATTCATCGCCGCTGTTTGTCATAGTGTAAAGATAGCAGCAGACAGTCGAGAGCTGTGGGTGAGAAACACAAGCGCTAAATGTGCGACAGATGGCCATTTAAATTAGCTGCGATTTACAGTATATGAACATAAAAAGCAGATCACACTGGAGGTTCACTTCCTTACTCGCATCTTCTCAGCATCCTTTTGTGATCAGTTCTGGTGCCAGCTCGTCTCTGCTTTCATGCAATATGGGACAACATCGAAACTCCTTTATCAGAGACTCGATGGTCAATTTTGGCACAAGCTCAACTGGACACCTTTCCTCCTGAAATCCAGGATTACGGTAGAAAAGGTTACAGTAGAAGGTTGGTGCCAAGCCGACCCGGCTGGCACAAGTAAGGAACTGAGTAAACATTGGTGTGGACCGGCCAGTCGTAAGACTAATTCCACTTCCTCAAGTCAAAAATGATCACGTGTGCTCTGAACTCTTGTCTTATCAGATCCACACTTGCAGATTTTGGCTAAAAATCATAAAAACTGAAAACTTCAGAGAGAGTCGTGCCTTTCAAATAGCAGTGAGTGTAGGGCTGGGCGATTCATCAAAATCGAAATTCAGAACTTGTAATCGTTTGAATCTTTCCAAGTTGATTATTTCAATTTCTTTCCCTTTAAGAAAAAGTCCTGTGTGTGTTTCCTAATCTCAAGTTTAAAATACTTTATCCAATTGCACACTTAATTCAAAAATCTCTCACTTTTAATATGTGAGCATATTTATTGTTCAAAACTTGTCTGTAAACTATGACGGCAATAAATGAATTAAATAATCGGTAATTATTCGTAATCGTGTTGAAATGTTCAATTAATCGAGATTTTGGCCTAATCGTCTAGTCCTAAGTGAGTGTTCTTCTCTTTTCCACAGAAAATGGTCTAGTGCCTAAAATTGCTCAATAAATGCATGACTGTAGAAATAAAAAAGCACCTTCTCAGACCGGATCTGGCCCATGGGCCACGGGTTGGCCATTGACTGCTTTTGTCATGCACTGCTGGAAGTCCGATTTATGAATACCGTATTTAAGCGATTATAAGCACCCCACCAATATAAGCACTCCCCTAATTTTTCAGGCATAAAAAAAGAAAAAAAAAATTATTAACGTTTCTGGTTCAATTACGTTAATATTCTCAACCTATCTTGTGACTCGTATCATTTTGATATCATTTAACTTGAATAATAACAAAAAGTCGATTGAAGTGGTCAGGACTTCATTTCCCAAGATCCTTTGCTATCTGCCACCTTTGCCACATGCGCAGAGCTTCAAGTTTCATGCTCCGCCCTGTTTCCAGCTCTCTGTTTATCTGACCACATAGCGAAGAATTATTATCCTTTGTGCAGTGACCGAGCGTTTTGATTGTGTCTTTTCCTTGAATTTTTTTTTCTTTTACTCCCGTGTTCTTCATGGGTGCTTATATTTACGCGCATATTTGAAATTGGCAATTATAAGCACCACCCAAGTTTTTGAGTGTCAAAAATTCGAATAAAATGTGTACAGTAATCTCTCGTTTATCGCGGTAGATACATTCCAAGCCCGACCGCGATAGGTGAATTTCCGCGAAGTGGAGAAACAACATTTACATATTTATTTCACTGCGAGCATCCTCCGCCGAGATACAGCCAGGAAAAAATCGATCCGCGAATATATGTAATAAAGAAAAAAAATCCGCGAGACAGTGAATCCGCGAAGTAGCGAGGGATTACTGTACTTCTATTCGTGTAAATACGGTCCAACCTGCCAACAGTGATGCGGAGTGGATCTACCTAGCACTGCTCCGACAGCACATAAAGAGCGTCTGTGCTCCAGTAGTGATTCAGACTGGAAGCCTCCACCAGCAGTGTAATGGTGCTCTTCATCCACCTGACGGGTAGCTCCTGCTCAGGCTTCCCGGAGGAGGAAACGTGTTGCCTGCGGCTGGATGTGTCTCAGCTGGATGGAGCGTCTCCACGCCTTTCATCCCGTCACTCACCGTAAGCTCCCGTGACAGAGCGTGAGATGCTGTAAAGAGACAAGAGCAGAAACACGCCACGGCCTGGTGAAGCACACGCTCTCCCAGTCTGAAATCACACCGTTTGCACTTTAGTCGTTCAGTGTCGGGCCGCAGTGATTGGGTGATGGATTCAGACGATGAATGGTCATAAATGGGAATAAATGGTCATAAATGGGAATAAATGGTCATAAATGGTCTTGAAATGACTCGATGAGGCAAGAACCAGTTTAATGCGGAAATGTCAGTCGTGATCTTCTGAGACCTTCATTTGCCACGTCATTCTTTTGTGTAGATTTCACAATAAGGTTCTTTTGGGAAAGTCTTTAGCTGAGACTATAAGGGTGAAAAGTTCTTTTTAAATTAATGAATACAATCTTCTGTGAACAATATTTTTCACAATACTGTATAGAGTGTGTTTGTGTGTGTGTGTGTGTGTGTATTTTTTTATATATACTTTTTTTTTAGCCTACTTTTTTGATTTACACTTTTAATTGATGCCTTTTTAAATACGTATTTGTTTGAATTAAACTAGTATTAATAACATTTGGTGAATAAAACGAAATAAATGAATCATCAAAGAAACGGTTACGCTAAAATAGTTATTTGACAAAAAACAATTTATCTTGAATTATCATAAACGTAAAGTTGACTTTTGTTGCCGTAGCCGTAGCAAATGCAAAATGGCAAAATAAAAAATATACGATTGACTAACAAATAAAAATAAATACAAAGATGGATTGGCTATTTGTACTGCTGCTCTAATGAAACTACTTTACCGGTGTATGCGTGTTGGGAATAATTAAAGGTCTGTTATAATATGCATTTTATGTTTATTGACAGTTTTGTCTTTGATCTTACGAAAATGAAAAGATCTTTAATATTAATTATGAATATATTCCATATTCAATATTAAATATATTAATATATTTTATCCAGTTGTGCTTGCACTTTTTTCCCCCTTCCGAACTTATGTAATAATAACACTCATGGCCAACGTGAGAATAAAATCATTAAAATGTAATTTAGATCTCAATACAGTGTATAAATGAATAGTTGATGAAAATAAAAATACTCGGTACTAATGGAAGGAAGACCAAGAGCAAAACAACAACCGATGCTTCCGGAGCACAAAAGCGCCGCATGTTTCTCAATCTTCAATTACGCTGTTTGTGTGAGACATTTAGATTCCATTTTTAATTCATGAGAATCCAAATGAATGACCTTGTGAAGAGCCCGTGGCTGTTACTACAGTAGTGAGGATGTAGAGCTTTGATACGGAGAGCCAAACTTCCTTCACTGGCTCTTTCTGATCCTGATTCGGAAATTATCATAAATCACAAATTATAATGATGGTAAAATAAAAGCTTATATTGTTTTGATGCAAAACTGCTCAATCATGAGCAAAAAGAATAACAAATAATGATGATTTTTGTATTTATTTATTTTTTTTGCTCGGTTGATGCTCACACACACACACACACACATTTCCATCTAGGGTTATTGATATAAAATGTAACCATTTGATTTCTAAAATGTTTTAAAGTATTTCTTGAGTGTAATGTTTTTCAGTTTCATTCCTTCGCTCCCTGGCATTTCATTTTTTGCAGAAATGTATTATTATTTTTTTTACACTAAGGCTTTTTTTTTACAGTAAAGTTTCAATAAGCACAAATTTACTGTACTGTATGACGCACACGCTCACACGCTCATAGTTTGCGTCAGCAGAGTGAAACATAATTAAGAGATTCATAAGAAACTGTTTTGATCACAAATTATAAGCATCATTAAATTTGGTAATTTTGCCGCTAGGTGGATTTCATTGCCAATTCTGACGCAACTTTATTACTGGAAAAAAAAAAACTAGGAACTAATTAAAGGCGACTCATTTCATTCATCAGGGTTGGATTTCTAACACTGTTATTTTAAACTACACACCGACATTTACATGATGTTTTATTTTTATCTATTTTTACTTGGCTGTAAATCATCAGCTGGTCTTCATCCATCCATCTCTCCACACATCGGACACGCGTTTGCTTTGAACACCTGAGAGCTGACGTGACGACTTTGGCGTCTCTTAGCGTGTGTGTTATAAAGCCATTAGCTTCTGAATTCTTCACGGGCGGCTTTAAAAACTCATTACACGGAAATCCGCTTTTAACCTGATATAGCCGGCTGTTAAACTCCCGTACGGCTGCGAGATCTTTAACCTGCGTCAAAGGCTTGATTTGACCGCCAGAAGGGCAACAATGGGGTGAGTCGTCAAGGGGAACCAGCCTCATCACGGAATATATGCTCGCAATAATGAGGGAAGGTGCCAAATGCGCAGTTTGTGACGTTGCCAAGCAACTGCATCAGCATCGCACCAACGGCCAAGAAAGGCAGTGGATCCGCACTGAGGTGTTTTCTGGAGTCACTGGAGTCACTTGCCTTCTTGGACCATTAAGGATAAAAAAAATTTAGTTCAATCTTTATTTTTTAATTATTTTTTATTAAATTCAAAACATTTTACTAAAATGAAACGAACAAAATCGTTTCAGTTTTGTGATACTGGTGATCGCACAGACCAGAACGGCAAAGGTGATTTTTTTTTTTTAGAGAATTGTGTTTATTTTCCCCTCTTTCACCACAAAATAAAGAGTGCAATGTTTTACCACGAAAAATCACAAACAAAACAAAGATCTGAAAAGACCTCTAAATTCTCTAATATTTCAAACAAAAGTGGAAAAACTAAAATGCAAAGTTTCCTCTCTAAGACTCCCTATCCGAAAACATATACAAACGATAAAGAAAAGCGTGGTAAAACAATAAACTGAATGCACAAACAATAAACGTCTCACACACAATTTCGAATTTCAAATTTTCACCAGTCTTTCCTACAGACTTCACACCACCCACAGAGTAACTTCCACTCCTTTAAATGCAAAACAGGATATTGCCAACACCTGAACATAATTAGGCCAAACCCATATCAATTAAGCAAAACATACACAAATTCATAACAAGACACAAGAATAATTTATTAGAATATAGATACATTATTATGGCATATATTTAAGTTGTTTTGTTGTAAAATCTTGATTTTAATAGACAATTTACACGTTATGCATTCTGTATTTTTTGCAGATTTAACCTTTTCACGTATTTGCTGAAGTGTTTGGCATCCCAGTTGGTTTCAGACGTTGTTGTGTTTCTTCTGGACTTTTTTCAGGCTTCAGTCTCGTCTCCAGCTCTTCTTCATCGCCTTCGCCTTCTTCAAGCGTCTGCTTTCTCCTGTCCAGCACAATTACGTACTGTACGTAACCTCGTCACACTATCTCGTGCCTGTTATCCTTATGCAGATGTACTTACCGTATCCGGCCCGCAAGTAGGTTTGATCAGGCCCGCCGAATTGTTTGGAAAAAAATAGAAAAAAAAAAATTTGCTGCAATTCAATGATTGTCCGCTAAGGGGCGTTTCCATCGGAGTATAACGCTGCAACACTGAGACGGACAGAATCGTGTTAAGAACGGAAAACAGGTGTTATCCACTACCTATCTGCTACAACCTCATTAATCAAAATGTTCCAAACGGAGAAAGATAGATAAATAGTGTAAATGCAAACAGTATTTAAGGCTTAAATACTGTTTGCATTTAAATATTGCATGTTTCATTTATGAAGTTTACGAATGTGACTTTCTTCATTGCACATTTAATATCACTCTCCTTAGTTTGTAAGGTGTATGCAGGGATTTAATTTATATTTTATATAAGTGGTTTAAAATTCAGTTCTTTAAAAGCCTCAAGTGCAATACTATATTTTTCATTACCAATTTAAGTTGTGTGCCTTTGTACAATCAGTGGGATAAGTTGCAATGCCTAAATGTGAATGATAAAGGTAAATTGCACATTTGTAAGGAATTATGAGGAAATTCTTGAAATGTTTTGTAAAAGCATAGTTCATTAAAATTCAATATGTTCCTAATGTTCTTGTGATTCTTTACACCAAAACAAAGAAAATACATGATATTTTTGATATTTAATGCAGAGTATGGTATAATTTTAATGGTCCGGCCCACCTGACATCTCCTTAGGTCGTATGTGGCCCGCTATGCGAAATGAGTTTGACACCCCTGATCTATACTGTATGTACTTAGCTTATATATTTTTTTCTCATTGCAGACGTGAAGATGTAACTCTTTGAAGTGACGTTTATCGTGAGGGTCTCAAAAGAAGCCTTATAATGTACTAAAATAATAGTACTAATACTACTACTAATAATAACATTTTATTTGATGGAGCCTTTCTAAACACTCAAGGACACCTTTCATACATTGTTAAAATTGTAAAATCGGACATATACCACAGAAACATAGACATAAATAAGCTAAGAGAACATTACAAAATAATAAGTAATATTAAAAAGATGCAACTTATTATTAATAATAATTACTATTTATTGCTTTATATGTGTTTATGTGTGTTTTTATACATTCATAAAATGTGTATAAAATAATGAAAGAAATACATGTATAGGTACACACACACACACACACACACACACACACACACACACACATACGCAACGTATGAATTCTGAACATACGTATATAAAAATGATCGGATTACATTTTATTTTATCTTAACAATCATTTTATTTATGTGTATGGACTCTGAAACATTCTCTCTCTCTCTCTCTCTCTCTCTCTCTCTCTCTCTCTCTCTATATATATATATATATATATATATATACATATACATAAACACACACACACACACACATATACACATATAAGTATACTGTGTTTATATTTTATTTCTGTACGTATATTGGTATAATACTATTAAAATATTACAATTAAATATTAATATTCACAAACATTTCCATGTATATATAATTTATTGTTTCATAAATCAAGTTAGAACTTTCGAAAAAATAGACCTTTAGAAACCAACAACAAGTTTGACTCGTTAGTTGTTTTTGTCTTTATAATCACAGATAATGGATTCATTTGGATCAATGGTACTTTGAAGTGTCGGGTCGTTCTAGTCCAGATGCAACCTGTTCACATCGAGTTCCAAACAGAATGGCGTTTAATTGGTTCCTTCGGGGGAAGCGTCCTCTCTTAGGCCGACTGTTCCGAGCCCACCATGTTTCCCCGCGAGGATCGTGACGAAGAAGAAGCTTGTCTCATTAGTGTGTGTGAAGCTCTCTGGTCCTTCTCTCCATCTCCAGACTGTTGGTATGGCTGCGAAGCCTCATCCTCCTCTGATGAAGAAGCACAGTCAGACTGATCTCGTCAGTCGACTCAAAACACGCAAGATCCTGGGTGTGGGCGGCGAGGATGATGACGGAGAGGTGCACAGGTCAAAGGTCAGTGTCCTTGTCTTGTACTCTTCTCTCTCTCTGTGTCTATCTTCTTTTTCTCTCTTTCTATCCATTTCTCTTCAACTCTAGCTGTCTATCTCTGCTTTTTTCTGTTTCTCTCTTTCTCTCAGTCTTTCTCTTCCTGTCTGTCTCCCTCTTTCTCTCTCTGTGTGTGTCTGTCTGTCTCTCTCTCTCTCTCTCTCTCTCTCTCTCTCATCTCTACATCTCAGTCTACATTTATCTCCATCTCTCTGTCTCTATCTCTATACTATATAGAGATACTCTATACATCTCTCTTTCTCTATTTCTCTATAGCTCTTTGTCTATATCTCCAGATTTCTCTTTCTTTTTCCTTTTTCTTTTCTCTTTTCTTTGTCTCTTTCTCTTTTCTCTTTCCATTTCTCTTCAACTCTAGCTGTCTATCTCTGCTTTTTTCTGTTTCTCTCTTTCTCTCAGTCTTTCTCTTCCTGTCTGTCTCCCTCTTTCTCTAGCTGTCTATTCATTTCTGTCTCTCTCTCTCTCTCTCTCTCTCTCTTGTCTCTGTCTGTCCGTCTGTCCGTCCGTGTCTCTCTCTCTCTCTCTCTCTCTCTCTCTGTGTCTGTGTGTGTGTGTCCCTCCCTCCATCTCTCTATCTCTATCTCTCTGTCTCGTTTGCATTAGATGACAGTGAAGCCCTTTTGATTTGTGCAGTGAGCATTTCTCTTTGGAAATTTGATAACAACTTTACTCACTTCATCTCTAAAGATTACTGACCTGCTCATATTCCCTTTATGCAACGGCATTGGTACATCTAATGCATTTCCCAGCACTTTGCATCTTAACAATCATTTTTCGTCACGTGATTCTCTGCGATGGTAAAGTGGCTCACAGCAACCAGATTATTCCCTCAGAACCGCATTGTTTATCTCTTCCTCTTCCTGTCTTTTCTCTGGCCTGGTGGAATGATGAATCCACCTCACACTTCTGATTCAGATCGGCTTCCTGAAGAAGAGTTTGTTCCTGTGAAAACGCGTCATTACAGATGCATGATTCAGTGAGCACACAGCAGCAATGCAGAAATGGTGATGTCACAGAATAGCCCCACCCACAACACGCCCCCTCTCCATATGAAGGTAGATGCTGCTGATAGATGCAACATTGTAAAGAGACATGAACGATCAGCAGTGCAAATGTTACACTTCTAAAGTCTTCAAAATTTTATTTATTAATTAAGATTTAATTATCAAATAAGATTTTAATAATAAATAATAATAAGAGTATTTGTAAAGCGCTTTTCACAGTTTCAACAGTCTCATTTTAATGCAGCAAAAAATAGTTTAAATGATTTTTATCTAATATATATAGAGAATTAATAATATAATTAATATTAAATATAATATAATAATAACTATTGTATAAATAATTATGTTTTTCTAATAGATATTTCATAACGTTTTTAGACATAACAATAATAATTTTTTTTTTTTTTAATTAAAAAAAAAAAAAGAGAGGTTTTATATATATTTTTTCATGATTTCTTTTTATGGTGTTTCAGTCACAGAGATGTGGAGATTGGCCTGAAAATGGAAGAAGCCGTCACTCTTTTCTCCCATCAGTCTGAAATATTATTCATTTTCTGTATTTTTAGCCCTCCATCAAGCATAAAATGAGTCTGTCAGTGTCCGTGTCATTTCATTAACCGCAGCGGCGCTCTCCGAAAAAAAAAGGCCGGGACCCTCGCTGTGTTCTTTTTGATGGCCGCGCGTGGTGTCTTTTTCAGATGTGTTGAAATACATGTATTTGAGTATTTCTGGCCAGCTCTCTGCATCCCCAATCTGGCATTTGCTGGTATTTTTCATCTTCTCATTAGCACATGGGATGAATCCCAACTGCTGCACGGCTTTGACGGGAATAATGGGACACGTGAAATCCTGCGCTCGCTCTCTTCTTATCTATGCCTTCGTGTTTCCATTCTGTCTCTTCACTTATTTTTTTTTTTATCTGGTTCCGCTGTTTTGCACAAATGCAGACTGATGCACTGACACATGCTTTGTATTGTAAATAGCCTGTCATTGTGACTAGTCCCATTATACGGAGGGTTTATAATGTGTGGCAAGGGTGACGCGGTGTCATGTGCAGCATGGGTGGGTTTTTGTTTTTGTTTTGAATGTTAAAAAAACATTTTGTTGCAAGAATATGTGTGGCGCAAAAATACTTAATAAACTAGACTAAGTAACACTACATTAGCAGGCCTGCGTGTGCCAGTACGTAGCACTCTAATGACCTAATGGTTTAATTGTGTAAATCTAAAGCACGTAGGTTCAAATCTTTAAAAAAAAAAAAAAAA
>CM051499.1:26422970-26490183 GCA_028031935.1 Paedocypris micromegethes | reverse complement strand
ACAAGAACATGCACAAACAGACACACACACACACACACACAATAATGGGCACAAACACAAACACACACAAGAACATGCACAGACACACACACACACAATAATTGGCACAAACACACACATAAACACACAAGAACATGCACAAACACACACACACACACACGCAATTAGTATTATTTTTGTCACGTCTTCTGACAGACTACAGACACATGATCAATCTTCAGACCTCAGGCTGTTTAATTAAAACTCACTTCATTAAAAAGATAATTAAAGGAGACAAAGGCGTCACGGAACAAGGCTCGGTGTCGTCTCTCGGCTGTTCACTAAAGCGTGACCGATGTTCCGAAGGTCAGCGTTCATTCGCACGATGCACAAAGCCAGACTTTAAATGAGCTTTGCATGTGCACGAGGCTCCGAATCAACCAGTGTTATCTGATCTACTTCCTGTTTTCACTCTCACTCTGCAAAAAGCCGTTTTATTTCAGTGTTCCGGTCTTTACACCTACTCTCATTAAACAGAACTTGATGGCAGGAAGCGTGGCGGCTAATGCTAACGACAAAACTGCAGTTTGCGTCTGTTTACGTGAGAATCGTGCCATGGAAGGTGAAACGAGAAATGTTGATTTAGCTCGTAGGTAAAATAGCCGGTGTAAAATGTTGATATATATGGTTGTTTGTCTTTTTTTTTTTTTAATGTGAGTGTAAATATTTTATTGACAAATGTTACTGTTATGGACCTCCATCTGTGTCTTTTGGAAATAAAGAAAATGTACATTGAATGCAAAAGGCGTCTAGTTATTCTTTTCATTGTTTTTATTGTGAGCATGTTATTTTTCATTTGATTGTAAGTAAATGTTGTTATTATTGTAGTTAAATCGCAAAACGTTTTAGGACTAGCCAATTGGGAGAATTTTGTCCATTATTTGGGCATGATTTGATTGGTTGGATTATAGATGAGGGTTAATTTGACAATGTTCTGCAATAAATCAATAGGCCAAAGTCTGATTGATTCGCTTCTCTTGCACTACTATATTAAAGGATCCAATTTGAACAATTAATGCAGATTCTGATTAGGATTTAGTCCATATTGGAAATAAACAAAAAAAAGCGGCTGAATAATAATCACTGGAAAATGTATTGAAGTGCACAAAATTAATTACATGAGCACAAAAATGTGTGGATGATTGAATAAGGTTGTACAATTAATTGTTTTCATTTTTAATTATTTAATTATAAAATGTAAAAGTAAATGTTTGAATGTAATCGAAATCAAAATCACTTAGATTTTTTTAATAATTAAAGAATTTTCCTCGGGAATTAATAAAGAATATACCTACCTAATTCAGTAGAACGTGATCGTGAAATTGTATAGGCAGAAAATAAGTTGTTTCTGAACATGTGTAAGTGTTCCATAAATGCTTGGTTTAAATCTAAATGTTTTAAAATAATTTTTGTGACATTAGATGTCATTAGTGATGACATTAGTGACATTTCAACGTCTATCAATCACTTCAATTATTTCCTGCTGAAGTCACGAACTTCCGGTCTTTTCTTTTGCGGCAACGACGTCACGCGCAAGATCCCGCGCTACTTCCGGCGTCTCCGCGCTTTTGTTCAGTTGAGCGCACGACGCGGCGGCGACCTGACGTGACTGACAGACTGACAGCGGCGCGACACAAAACTCCCTCACAACTTCACACAAAAGAGGTAAAGTGCTCTGCTTTTCACCCGCGGAATCCTTGAGAAACGTGGAAGCGTTTTAACTTGTTGTTTTTGAGTTGAAAAGTTTTAAAAGTTAGTTTAACGGTTGAGGCTTTTTTTGTGAGGAGAATCGTTCCTCCCGCCGTCTTTACCTCAGAAATATTCACTTACGTTTTTCTTGTTTTCTTTTGGAAACATTAATGGAAACAGTCGGTGATTTAGCTCTGTCTCTACTTGGAAAATGAATCTGGAGACTCGTGAAGCCGAAATGCATAAATAATTATTCAACAGGGTATTTAAATACCAGCGTCTTGTCTGGACTGATAAAACTTTTATTCTGTAGTGAAAACTGAAATTCCTGTTAAAAAAAAGTTCTCCGCAAAGCGTTTGATTCAGCAATCTTTTTCTTTAGTTTAGAATAGAAATATTGTGCTGTACAGTAAAATAAAGAGAAATGAAAGCCATTAATGGGATTTAAAAACAAGTTTACTATCCTCAGTTTAAAAAGAAAATCCCAAATCGCATATATACGTTGAATGTATATGATAAATATAGTACATTTGCATACATTTTTATGTGCTCATTTTCCATTATCCTCTGTGTGTGAAGGAGAGATATCGCAGATCTTTCCTACCTGAGATTTGAATATTTAATGTTTATTATGATGTGTGCAGTGTTATTTATGTCTATCTTATATTTACTTGGTAAATTTTATGGGCTTTCTTGTTTCTTGTATTTTTGCGTGTATATATTTTCCATTCCTCTTTATATCGTTTCTGCAATTTCCCCGCTGTGGAACAAAAAAAGGCAATTTCACTTCCATTAATGTTTAATCACGGCTGAATGGTTGTGAACCTTAAAGAGAAATGGATCCTAAAAGTGTAATGTATACCACAGTTAAGTTCCAGTGACGAAGCCGAGACATCTGTCCGAAATGAATGAGCAGATGTGGGAAGCGCTTGGGTTTATTTGGGGTTGTATAATGGTTTGGGGCTTGTGGACCTCCCAGAAATGTCTGACTGGACCCGGCCACAAGCACGTTGTGTACAGATGTTCGTCTTTCACTTCAAAACCATGCATTTCTGGCAATTTGGCGTGGATGTGTGTGAGTGTGTATGCATGGTCTGGAAGAGAGTGAACGCTGGCACGTTTGTCTGCAGCTGCTCTGCCTGATGTGTGTGTGTGTGTGTGTGTGTGTGTGTGTGTGTGTGTGTGTGTGTGTGTGTGTGTGTTCATGGGTTCGATTCCCATATTCCAGGAATTTGTTGACTATTAACAAGTGTAAATAAATGTAAGTCACTTTGGATAAAAGCGTCTGCTAAAGGACTGTAAAGTAAAGTGTGTGTTTGACCCTTGAGGGTCTCGGAAAGGCATTAATGGATTTATTGTTATTTTATTTTAGTTAGCCAAATTTATTAACCAATTTAACCAATGGTTTTTATTGGAAGCAGTGAAATTGTTAGGATTAATAATGTAATGTTTGTGTAAATAACTTCCACAATCATGTATCAACGTCCTCTCTGTTTGTTTGTTTTTATTTGTTTGCTTTTCCGTAAATCAAAAGCATCTATTTAAAACAACTTGTTACAAGGAAGCGTAACATCTGTAAAATTTAGCTACAATATTAAATCGGACCATTTAAACCTTTTCTGAAGTAGTTGCATTCTACGTTTTGTTTGTTTGTTTGTTTGTTTATTTGTTTTCACTGGGAGGAAAATAGCAACCCAGTCAAACATTGTTTGTTTTTCTGTTGTTGTCTTCTTTGTTGACTTTGTTTTAGCCGCTCCGCTAACTGTTTAAAGCTAAGCTCTCATTTGAGCCTGACCTTCTATTCTGGGGAAGGCCGAGAGCGTATAGACTGGTGGGCAACTGGGGCGTGAGACCGTTTCCCCCCTAAAGTGGCGCATTCATGCTGCCTCAATTACACGGTTGCCATGGGAACGCCCTTAGCTCCTTTAAAGTAAATGATGCTGGCTGGGAGGAAATCATAGGGTTTCTCAAAAATAGCATCTTTAGTGACCCAGAGGGGGGAATTATTACATGGCTAGTAATTTGGGATTTCAGGAGCAGGCTAAATTGTAATCTCATGAAGCCCTTATGTTTGGAAGTCTTTGATAGGTGGCATTTAAACATGAGACTGCGGAGGGGAAAAGTATAGTTTTCTTACTCTTAATGTCTGCCAAGGCAAAGTGTCCTCCCATGATGTTGGTCTGGGTTTCATACTGGAACGGTCAGTAATGTTTTTTGATATTCAATCTCTACCAGATAACAAGATGGAAAAAAAAACATTTAAAACATTTTTCTATCCCTATCAAACAGAAAAAATGCAAACTACAACTGCATGTCACGAGGTAAATCACTGTACCCTTCTTTTGTAAAATCACTATATTTGCCATTTATTTGGGTTCACAATTTTCATTTTTACAATTTGCCGTCAATTCTACAATTTTACAGTTTTTTTTCTATCATTTACAGTTAATTGCTGTAGTTTACAGTCATTTGGCAGACGCTTTTATCCAAAGCGACTTGCAAAAAGAGGCTTTCATCCAAAAGCGACTTCCAATTATATCGATCGATTTATAAAGCATCACAAACGGCAAACGTTTGCCACTTTAAGTGTCACACAATGTGTTTTGACAAAAATCAGCATGTGATATGATATCTGTTGTATTTATGGTCTCTATCAACAAAAATGCACCAATAATTAATATAAACTGCTTGTTTACACACTAATACAAACGAATATATGCAATTCGTAGTGTAAGCCAATCTACATTCCCACTCGTAAATCTTCGCGCATTAATATTTCTTGATTGCATTGGGTCACAAATATCATTATTGTGATTAACAACACGTATAGTTGTGCTTGAGTTAAGAACTACTTTGCCTACAGTGATAATCCTGGATTATGTGTCTGGTCATGTGATCCGCAGTGAGCGACTAACATCAGCCGTGTGACGCTGGATGGGTGTTTTCAGGTCTTCCTTTGTGCCGAGGCGAAAGGCCCGGGACGGGACGCTTTGTCCGGCGGCGCGATGGGGCCGGGAGCCATCATTGTGTCCCGAGGAGTTTCAGGGTGGAGGGGATGTTTTGCTGGAGATGTAATGATTCGGTAGAGAAATGGAGACGTCTGTACACTGCAGTTGCTGATAAGTGACTGTAGATGGATCGGTTTTCAGTGCAAAACTATTTCCTGAAACTCAAACACCTGCGCACACACACACGCTCATCCCACAAACGCAGACATGTTTGTGCAAGTATTCGGAACTTTGATATCAAAATTCAGCGTTTTGGACGGTTACGGTAATGTTTGCAGTCAGCTTTGTGAAACTTGCCTTTCTTGCTGTTTTGCGTTTCCCTTTCTGCGTTCGTTTATTTTGTCTTTATAATGCTGGATCTTCCAGAATAAGGGAAAATGAAACCTCTGAAGTTTGCTTTCTTAGTCTAAGATGAATCTTTGAAGTAACATTTAAACATCATAAGTGTTTTTTTTAAATTGGATAAGGTCAATGGTTAATGCCGAAATGTGGAATATATCTTATTGTGAGACTTTCTTTTTTCCGTCTTACTGGACACTTTAGTGAGATGTAAATGTGCTAAAGTCTTTTATTGGTGACAATATTTGGCAGTAAAAAAAATACATTTAAACGTTTTTTATGTATTTTTTTGTAGTATATTTTTATATTCATACAGTGTGAAGCTATTCTCCATGCATGTTTATTTCTGTGCCGTTGACAGTGAATGCTTTACGAGCTTAAAAAAATACAGCACAGAATTTAGAGATAAATGGTAAATGGTACTCGTGAATTCGAGGGATAGTAAAAGGAAAGTTCCATGTTACTTCCACACCAACAGAAAAATGTATTTTAATTTGTTTTAACTCATGTAAATTCTGACAAATCACTCGTTTTGTACTGTAATAATCACGCTACAGTTAAAGAGCGCCTGCCCTTCGGTTACAGCCATTAAAACGCTGGTTTATTAAAGCTTCTGACTCCGAAGACTGTATATGTACAGTTGCAGCAGTGATTTACACGGGCTTTACATCTTCGTCTCTTCTTTCAGAGCAGCAGTCATGGGGAAAGGATGCATTGCAGCCACCAAGTACTTCCTCTTTCTGTTCAACCTCCTTTTCTTTGTAAGTACACGCACTCCTACACCTTCATTCTGAGCGCCGTTCATTAGCCGCGTCCCTTCCTAGTAAGTAAACACCTTTGGGTTCTGTGCATTAAACGGTCTACTTTAATAAAGAAAGCCGTATTCCTCTTGGCTTCATAAAGCGCAGACCCCCGTCTATTGTTGTTGATTTTATGGTATGTGGAAATAGCTCATCAATGCCTAGTTCATATCAGAGACAAATGTAAGGAAGTTCGATTACGTAATTTTAACCGATAGCAAACGGTCCAGAAGACTGTGGTGTCCAACATTTTACTGCGATATATTATGGAGTTGCATAAAATCTTTTCCTGTCAACTCAAAAACCTTAAGACAAATGTATTCTGTTACATTGGACTGTTCAATTCACGTGCTGGCCTTTTGTAAAAATGAAATAAAGGAAGGAATTGCATAAAAATAATCTTTTCCATCTCAACCAATTCAACAAACTGAACAAGTTCTAGCAAGAGACTCCTATTCTTCAGCTTGTATATTTAACTCTCTCAATCTTTTGTCTCTATGCATGAAAAGGATGTTCCCATCTCTAAATAACATCTTTAGTTCTAAACTGTCTGATTGATTCAAGACTAATTAACCAAATGTTTGATTACCGTGGTAATAAAAGAGCATAGCACATTGATTCTGACAATTAATGATTTTTCTCAAGTTTTAGCAGCTTAATCGGGTTTTGCCATTTGGTTTTTTTATTTGATTTTCATGGTTTATTTTATGTTTTCAGTCTTTCTGACTTTTACTAACATCTTTCACTCAATTGAGAAAAAAAATGGAATCCACAGTTCTTTTGATATGAATCGGCGATAAAGCTGTAATGTGTCTTTGTGTGCTTGTATGTCTGTATTAAGAATGTGATTTTATATTTTTAGATCTTTGGAGCCGTGATTATGGGCTTTGGACTGTGGGTCTTGTTGGATAACCATAGTTTCATCACAGTTCTGCGTGAGTAGAAATATCACTTTCTGTACTGTCGTTTGTAATCGTTCCGTTGAAATCATGACTGAAACAGTATGTGTTCGGTCTCCATTACTTTATTGGGTCTGACGTGATAGGCTGGTTGTGATTGTTTAGCGGTTCCTTGTGTCCAAGAAATGGATGTTAATCTAATAGGGTGAAGTACTAATGAGTACAGTAAATACAGTACACGGCCGAGTCCTTTAGTTTAGAGCCAATTCCTCTTGTTTCAAGACTAAATGCCTTTTTGTCCCATTCTATCTATCCATTAGTAAATCCGTCCATCTGTTATTATCTCCAACAATTCATCACTCCATCCTTTCTTCCATGCTTGTTCGTCCGTCGCATTCCTCTGTTTTTTCTATATCTGTCTGTCTATCGAATACATTCTCTGTTCATCTCTTCCATCTTGAAGTTTGTCGATCAGGTTTTTATTTTGTCTGTACTTCTCCATCAGCATTCCTGCGTCTTTTTCTTTTAAAAAAAAACTAAAAATGTCATTTTTTTTTCTATAAGAAAGGAAAACAGTTTTTTAGGTTTGCCCTTTGCGTGTGCAGTTTTTCTCTCTCCACAGCGGCTTAAGAAACATCTGCACCGTCAGCGTCACCCCTTAGAATTTCCCAAAACTCCTTAAACGCTCTGTGTTTACATACGCCTGCGCAGATGTCGAGCAAATGGTAATGTATTTTGCAAGGGAAAGGGGAAATGAGTTCACAAAGGTGAACAGAAATGTCATCGCGTTAGGGGAATTACCTTCGGAGTTTCAGCTACAGAACCCCGTTTGAGGCATTTCAATTAAAAGTGGTTTTCGAAGTTTTCAGTTTCGCGCAATGTTTAATGCGGAGTGCAAATTTTAAATGCAAAGACATTTATTAATAAAAAATGTTTTTTTACAGCGTAGTTTACTTACCGTAGTAACCGTAGTTACTTTCTTTGACTTGTCTTTTAGGTTTTGTTTTTCTAGCCACTAGCCATAGTCTGAACAACAATTTACATTTTTCTTTTGTTTTTTTGTTTTTTTTTTTAACTGACTCTTTTTCACTAATTTTTGAACACAGATAAATAATGGACATTTTTTTACAGACAATTTTTTTTCCCTAATTCACATAGCGATTTTGTGTTGACCTCAAACTAAGAAAAGCACTATATAAATAAACTTCAACTTGAACTTGTCCGTCTTTTCGGATCACAGCACTGGAGTCTCCGTTATCTCGACCCGTTTAGAAACATTGTTTTTTTTCTGTTCCTTTTGGAGATAGCAGGGAATATCTGAGGAAATCCTCACCCCACGAGTCCCTCAACTTTGACTTCCTTTCTCTGCAGTCGCAGGCTTTTTAATGCAGTGCGGTTGTGCTGCACCCTGGGTATTGTGGTCTGAGGTCTATATGGAGTTCACAGATAATGGCGTGACTTGCTCTCTGATCTCTGTTGTTTTCTTCTCTTCCTTCCAGGCTGTTTTTAATAGACTTATTCAGCCCTGCAGAGCTGAGAAATGCTCATTCTGACATGATCTCACCTCTATTCCGCACATCATTTTATTTCGTTTATAAACGGCAATCTTGAGGCCAACTTGATGCCAGATCAATAAATCGGCGTATCTTGAGGTCGTGCGGCGATTCTCTATCAGTAATTCATACGCAATTAATGACAAAGTAGCTATAAAAATGTTTTGTACACAGTTGAGCGATCTGAATAAAAACTCATATCTCGATATTTTCTAGTGTCCAGACGATATTGGTATTATATCACGATATTGGGGGGGGGGCAATTTAATTGACCTTAATTACATTATTTGTACACAATCTGTATTGTAACTTTAATTAAAGAAATTTCATGCATAACTTGGATAAGCATCTGCCATTTTTAATACAGTATGAGAGAGAGAGAGTTTACGTTGTCATGCTTTATTTCTTTCTTGCTCTCCGTCTCTTGCGCAACTGAGCGTGAGTCTGAATCAGAATGTCACGTGAAACAAACATTTACAAACGACTTTGATAAATTAAAAATAAGCAGAAACGGAAGCCTTTACGCTTCTCTTTCTCAGTGTCGCCGCTCTTAAAGACACAGTACACACACATCGGAGCTAATCGCGGTCCAGGTGTGATCTATTAATTCAGCCTGTTACTATTCAACGTTTTCTGCATTCGATTAGCAATGTCTCCCAGTCGTCATTAAATGTTGTAACAAAGCAAACGTGTTAAACTGTATTAAAGTGTTTATATACATGTACTGTATAAAAATTGAATTCATAAATGTGTGACAGTATCCACGGTATTGCAAAATCCATATCGTGGCACAACTCAATACCGGTTTTCACGTTTATACTGGTTTACCGCTCACCCCTAATGCATAGTGGGCTGTTGTTACATAACACGTGAGCTGTGCCCGAGTCAGTGAATGCTAGGAAAAAGTTGGTCTTATTTAAGATTTATTTTCCAGTGAGAGTGCAGTGCAGTCTGACTTTCTGCAGATGTAGTGGGACGTTTGCCATAGCGTGTGAGAAGGAACATCACAGCAACAATGGGAAAGTGGAAAGTTCTCCACTCACGCAGATGGTATGTACAAGACAGGAAGCGTCTACTCAAGAGCTGGAGCTGAACGCTTTAAGAGTGAAGAGATCTTCAGGGCATGTAGGGTTGTTAAAGTTGGTAACCGTGATTGCAGGGTTTAACCAACATATTATATTGTCAAAAACCAACAATAAAGTTAGTTCAAGTTTATTTATTTAGGCTTTTCTCAGTCCCAGACCAACACAAAGCCGCTTGGTTACAGCAGAGAATGTTCTTGATTACATTGAAGTTTAATAGTAGAGCAGCTAAGCTAACTTGGATGTTATGTAACTTCTTAAAGAGTGTAAAGGCTAAACTTAACATCTCGAGTTTCCGACTGACGCTTATTTTGAAATTGTATTACGCATTAGTGTTGTCGTTATTGATTGATATGGTTTTGTCTCTCGATTTTGTTTAGCATGTCTCTTTCTTTTAAAGTCAACTTAACCAACAAAAAAAAACACAGCCTAATTAACCATAAACCCTGTCATATGAAAATTTAATTACATTTTATAATTAACATTAGCATTCACTCTACAGTTGTAGGTTTTATTGTAAGCAAGGGCGTAATTAGGTTTGTTTTACAGATTATTTGACAAAATCCAAAGTTTCGTTTCATGCTATTTTGTTTTTACCGAACATGACTAAACACGACAATTTACAATTATTCATCTCACCACTTGCATCGATGCCTGACGCTAAGACACCATATTAAAAGTGCTTCAGATTGTATTTCGAGAGGTTTGATCATGTCTAAACTCTTCCTGCGCCTAAAGGCGGATTAGTCAAGCTGGTTTCTACATCGCCAACAACATGTTGCGCTTTCACGATGGGTTAAACCCCTCCGTCTATTTGAGTATGTGGTGAGGGTGTCGATATTTGCACAGCGTCAACCATTTTTCCAGTTGCGTTGGTTCGGTATGTGCGACCAGCTGAAGATTATGAATGAGCGTAATGTGTTTCTGTAGAAGCGAGACTTCCATTTCCTCTTCTGCGCCACCAAAGTCGGTTTCATTTTCAGCCTCTCTTACCATCTGAAGAACACATGATGAGCCATGGCCTGCTCAAGCTCGTTTTTATGCGTTCCCATCAGAGAAATGCTCTCGGGCATAGAGCTGAGACATGCAACTCCACTTCCTGTCACAAGGTGGCGAGACTTGACTTGCTTTTCATATTAAATTGGGATGTTTGTGCTCTCATGGGTGCGTCAGAGTGATCTGAATGGGATCCATTACATATTCTGTGTCCTTGTAGAAAGACTAGTTTATGCTCGAGAGGCACCAACTTCTGGTTTACTGATTTAAAAAAAGAGAGATTTCTTGAGGTTGAGGTTTTTGGCTTTGCTTTTTGTGTTGACAGTGTGAACTTTGCTAATTTCTGATGGATGTAGTGCGAATTTCACACTTCACTTTAGTTGAAACAGGCCTGCAGATTGTAAAGCTTTTTTTTTTTATAATCAATCAATAATCATTTTATTGGAATTAGCTGAATCAATTTAGCTTGACATGTTTGTGTTGATCTTCGTCTGACGTGTGTGTCATGTGTTCTGTGCAGAAGAGTCGTCCACCACGCTGAAGGTTGGCTCCTACATCCTGATCGGGATCGGCTCGCTGTCCGTGCTCATGGGATTCCTGGGCTGCATCGGTGCAGTTTACGAGATTCGCTGTCTCCTCGGACTGGTAAATCGATCGTGTTGATGTTATATCAAAAATAATATCTCAAAGAGTTATGAAAAGATGCTCTTTACAATCCAGTGTGCCTCATAGTCCAGAAATATTCATAAACCTTCCCCAGTTTACAGGAAGACGGGTTGAAATGGTTCAGTGAGGTTAATACTGCTGGATTTACTGAGATGGGCTGACATGGATAAGCTCGTCAGATTTAGGATCTTTGTCCAGAGAAGACCCCAGTGCCTGTTGGTTCCCAGTAGATGGACTAATTTACTGCGACTGACTTAACCCTCCTATTATGTTCGGGTCAAATTGACCAGTTTTCAAAGTTTCTGAGTATTTTTTTACTTTGAAACATTACTGCTTGGCTTTTTTGGTGTACTCATATAAACAAAAAGTGGTCCAGTTGACATATTTGTAACGCCTGCTGCATGTTTTTGTTACAATGATAATGTTTGTGTCAAATTGACCTGTGTTGAAAGTTTAAAAATAATATAATAAACTGTCTTAGTTGGTGAAATCTACGTACATATAAACAAAAAGTGGTTCAGTTGATGTATGTTGATTTTTGCAACACATTTTGTTACAAAAAAAATGTTCTGGTCAAATTAACCCTTCAGACAAAATGGAAACTAGAAAGTGTCAGAAAGAAGAAATATTTGTTCTTTGCTACAATGAGATACAGCGCTGTCTCACACTCACACACTTTTTTCTCACACACACACACACACACACACACACACACACACACACACTGTTTTGGGGAACTTTTTGCTTTCTGACACTTATATGCATAATAAAAGGCCACTGGGGTCAGATTGACCCGCGAACATTATTAATAATAGGAGAGTTAAAAAACTTTAACTTTACATTTTTTTTTTTTTTTTTTTACAAAAATTAAAGGGAATCAATACTCTAGTAACGTTAGTAATTATTATAGTAATATTAATAATGTAATCATTCTAACTTTATTATTTTTCTTAAAGAGAACTACCGTATATATTTAGTCTTGCTTTAATGTTTAATGTTTCTCGCTTTATTTTACAGTACTTCACCTGCCTCATCCTCATCGTCATTGGTCAGGTGACCGCCGCTGTCCTCATCTACTTCCAGAGAGATTCGGTAAGAAAACAAAACGGTGTGAAACGTGTTCCGTTGTCATGTACAGATTATGCTGTTAGGATTGGCAATATATATTATATAAGAAATTCAAAATTATTGTAAAATAGCCCGTCCTCATAAACCATGAACTCGAAATAGATCTGGAAGAAACCGTTTCTAATCTGAACATTTGCCGCGAGGTTTCACATGCTATTTCAGTTGCTTTCTGGTGGCAGTGTGTACATGTGGTAAGATGCTTCCTGTAACCGATGTTTTCCACTCCCCCGTAAAATACACAAGACAACGAGTCGCCCTCTAGTGGACGAGAGGGTCACGGCACTTTAACTGCATTCAAGGTGATAAAGATAAAGTTCTCATCAGCCTGTGGTGTTGGAAATTATGTCGACATCCCAAAATGTCTTGGATCGTCAGCCTTTCTTAAGTTGGTTTTAAGAAATTTAAGTCGTTCCGAAGCTTTCACATCACAGTGTGTGTATTATATGTAGTGTTTGCGTTCAGCGTTGCGTGTCAGGTCTACCTGCGGGACCAGTCCTAGAGAGCAGATAATTGGAGTGTGTGCCAGGGCTTGCAGGCTTTTCTTCTCCGATCTCCACCACAGGGCACGGTGCTGCTTTTCTTAGAACAGGGCGAGGTCTCGGAGCGAAGCGCATGCTTGTGCTGTTTAAGTCAAAGGTCTTTAGGTTTAACCCTTTTGCTTTCTTTAAGACTCAAACTAATCGAGTTTTTGTTTTGTAGCTGAGGCATGAGATGGCCAGTATCGTGAACAAGATTCTGATCAACTACACCGGCCATAACAACACGTCAGATCACGCTTTTGATTACGTCCAGAGAACGGTGAGCAGAATTGTGTTTGGCTTTTTTTTGTGTTGTCTGAAAAGATTTTTAAAAATGATTTGCTTTGTACGCAGATGGAGTGCTGTGGCTGGACCGGGCCTTCTAACTGGACGGCGAACATTCTGATAAAGAACTCTTCAAGTCCGCTCTATCCTTGTTCCTGCAGAAACGACTCCCTCAGTGGGACTGATATCAAACCCAAGGGTCTTTGCCCAAGTTTGTCCCCAGAGTGGCCTGTTTTTACCACGGTAAACATTTGTAAATTAATTGAATTTTAAGCTCTTCTCTGCCCAAGCAAACAGAACCTTTTCAGTTTCAAATGACAAACAATTTGATTACTTTCTCCAATTGACAATGTTCCAATAGCTGTTGGTATTCATTAGTTGAGTGTTCATTAATTAGCTGAGAAGCGTGTACTTACGATTGACCACACCCAAATGTCAAAGAGCCTGCAAAGTTTGTGTGTACTTAGCTGAGAGGCATTTACTTACGATTGACCACAGCCAAATATCAAGGAGCCTGCTAAGTTTGTGCGTAAGTAGCCGAGAGGCGTGTACTTACGATTGACCACGCCCAAATGTGAAAAAATCTGCAATGTTTGTGTGTAATTAGCAGAGAGGCGTTTACTTACGATTGACCACGGCCAAGTTTCATAGAACATGCAAAGTGTGTGCGTAATTAGCCGAAAGGTGTGTTCTTAAGATTGACCACACCCAAATGTAAAAAAAAAACCTGCGACGTTTGTGTGCATTTAGCTGAGAGGTGTGTTCTTAAGATTGACCACACCCAAATGTAAAAAAACCTGCAATATTTGTGCATATTTAGCTGAGAGGTGTGTACTTAAGATTGACCATGCCCAAATGTCAAAGAACCTTAGAACCAAAGAATGTGTATGTGTAACCTTAGAACCATAGAATGTTATCCGAGAGGCGTGTACTTACGATTGACCACGCCCAAATGCTCAAGAAACCAACCAAATCGACAAGAAAAGCTGGTTTTGAAAGCTTTGTGATTGATGACACGTTTACTACTACACACATCTCTAACCAATGAATCTTTAACTCACAATTTGGAATGAACATTCTATATTCATATTGAGTTTAATGTGTGTCCATAACCTGGCGCGTACTTGAGTGAGAGGCTAGAGTAAAGTATAAAATCTATTCTTTTCTCAGCTATTTCAGCCTCATCGTTACAGTGTGACGGCACTTCTGAGGTCAAGAACGTTTTTTGAGTGTCTTGCGTTTAGATTTTTTTGGCTCCTTTCATGACCAAGTCAATGTTTGGTGTGCTGGGATGAAGCTTTTAATCGGTAAATCTGAGGTTCCTGTCCTGTGGTTGTGTGTTGTCAGGGCTGCATCTCCAGTCTGGAGGACTGGCTCCTGAGGAACGGCAGTGTGATCCTGGGAGTGTGTGCCGGCGTGGCAGTGATTGAGGTAAATCCCTTAAAAGCTCCAGCGTGACATGCTAAATACATACGTTTATTTCGAGCTCTGTGTTGTTACTGTAACGTGCCAGTAATGGTTCCATTGTGTTTGTAATCATACTTGGTTTCTAAATGACTGTGTGTCACACGGATATGGATGAATGGAAGAATGGATAGATAGCTAAACGGATAGATAAATGGATAGATTGACGGATAGTTAGAAAGACAAATAGATAGATGGATAAACAGATGGATGGATAGATGGATGAAAACAGATGGGAAGACGGCTGGACAGATAGGTAGGTGGATGGGTAGATGGATGAATAAATGGACAGAAATGGATGGATGGATGGACAGGGTGACCGATTTAAAAAAAAAAAAAAAAAAAAAAAAGCAGAAGGGAAGACGGATGAACAGATAGCTAGGTAGATGGATAGATGGACAGATAAAAAGACGGATGGATAGTGAAGATGTATATAGAGATGGTTAAAGACACAGAGACCGTTAGGTGGACAGATGACAAAGCAAGGGTGATATAGACATGTGATGGATAGATGGACATATCAATAGATAGATGGATAGATAGATGGATAGATGGATTGATAGGAATTCAGATGGATGAATGGATAGATATAGACAGACAGATGGACGGACGGACAGATGGATGATAGATGGATAAATAGATTGACAATAGGACGAGTAAATGGGTGAGAGAGAGAGTCAGAGAGGGATGAGGTTAAAAAACAGACAGAGAGACCGAAATGGAGAGAGATAGGTAGACAGATGACAAAGCAAGAGAGAGATGGGTAGACGGATGGACAGATGGGTCGGTAGTAGATAGATGGATTATAGATGGATAGACATATAGACAGACATGGTGGCTAGATGGACACATCAATAAACAGACGGATAGTGAGAGAATGTTAGATAAATGGAGAGGGAGAGAGAGAGAGATTTGAGTGGACTGTGTTGGTGTGTGTGAGTAGATCTGTGAAGGTAAATGTCTGTGTTCTTCTGCTTTCAGCTTTTAGGGATGATCCTGTCGCTGTGTCTGTGCAAGAGCGTTCACCAGGAGGATTACACCAAAGTCCCCAAATACTGACACACACACACCGCTCTTATCCACGCGTGATGTTCTCTAGGTTTCTCGGTAGTTTGTAGCTCTAAATGGCTTTATTTGTACTTTTTTATGCTGACCGTGTCAGTGGCTTTCTTTGTTAGATGAACGGAAGAGCACTTTAGAAGTAGAGGAGATGAAGACACGAGGGCTCATGGTTCAGAAGCTCAGATCCTGCTTTTGTTTGTTTTGTGTGTGTAAGTGTGTGAAGCTTTTTTTTTTTTTACAGTCTGGGCAGGTCACATGGTGGAGCAGGGCGTGGCCAGAGTCTTCAATGTTCTAGCTGGACAGGAAGTGACCTCACAGATGAGACTTGCTGTTACTGACCGATCGTTTCGAAAACCTGTTCCGAGTGAAATAGTGTTACGCTTTTGTTCATTTTATGACTTTTTATTTCTTGTAAATCTGATGTAAAGGTGATTTTGGTTTTAAAGATTGTTCAGTTGGATGTCTTCACAGGTTACTAGTTCTTTCACAGGTTGTTAGACTTTGCTGGTTTTATAAGTTTCACGCGTGTTTTTGGGAAGGGGAAACGGTTTAACGGACCGGCTACTTTCGGATTGATGTGTTCCATGTCTTGAAAATTTGAGGTTTTTTTTATTTCTAAATATTTTAAAGTTAGTAAGTAAGCTACGGTATTTACATTTTTATTTTTACGTTTTTGCTTGTGAAAGATGATTTCAACGCCATGATTGGGTTTTTGTATTAATTGTGTGCAAATTCTATTTTTCGCTTTCGACTTCCAGCAACGTGGATTTGAAAAGGAAACTACATTTCTGCAATTTGTTTTTTAAAGTTGAGCTGTACAAACCATTGCTGAGCAGTAGATACAGTCTGATTAAAGGACCTTTTCTGAACGATTGGTTTGTTGATGACGTTTTTTACTTCTTGTTGCTATACTATTTCTCTCCACAGGGTGGCAGTGTCGACGGTAACTTTTACGTTAACCCCAACTTCACCAGATCCACAAGACACGCATTTCAAACTCATTCAAAAAGCAACATGTACGTTCTGTACTTAGATGTGTTTTTTATGAATGTTTGACTGATTAGTGTTGTAGTTTGTTCTTGCCATTTAAACCCATGGTAGAAAAATCTAGAGCAAAGTGGAGAAGTGGCTTTGCTCACACTGACCTCACAACCGATGCCAGGAAAATGGGTCTGGAGAAGCTGGTGGTGCTTCTTCACTCGGCATGTGATCTGAATCCATGACCCAAATCCACTTATTCACTTCCATAGCAAATAAATTATGCAACTGTTTTGGCTTTTTGTGTATGTAAATCTGTGGATAATGTATAGATGGACCGAAAAGCAAAGTATAGACATGGTGAAACTGAAAGGGATGAACCGACAGATAAGTGGCTTGTTGAATAGACGGTTGAGACAGACAGACAGATAGATAGATGAATGAATGGATAGATGGATAGGTACGTAGTTACAGACAGACATATAAAAAAATCATTTGTTATTATTAAAATCTACATTTGAGAAAGAGGATAAGTGAGCAATAAAATACAATAAAAATGAAAATACAAAAAATAGTATTAAATAGGGTAAAAATAAAGATGAAAAATAGCATAAAATACGAGTAACAATACAAAAAAAAATGTGAAGATAAAAAATTAAAAAGTGGCTCAAGTGATCCAGGTAAAGATGCAAGATTATGAATATAGATGCACACTACAGTAATATATGCAAAGGTGTGTGTGTGTGTCTTTCCTCCACCAGAGACTTTCCTGGAACGACCTTGACTCGTTCCCAGCAGATGGGTCACCTCTACCTGAGCCTCTTCCTCATCCTGCTGGACTTCCTGCTCTCGTTCACCATCCATCCATGAGTCAGTGATGACACTAGTTCAGTCCGGCTCAGCTCGACTCTCTGCAAGTGAATTTTCATTTTTGTAGCTCAAGCTTAACTCTATAAGTATGTCAAGTCCCCCCCCCAATGATTTATTTTACTGTACACTAGTACACACACACACACACACACACATGAAAGTGATTCACGTTGGAAAATGTACACGATTTATTGGGTATTGGACAGTTTGGACTTTTGTTGTTTTGTGGTTAATTTTACTGTTTAGTTGGGTTTTGTCCAGAATAATATTTGATGATTTGGTGTTTTGCGGTTAATTTGACTGTTTTATCGGGGTTCGTCAAGATAAATATTTGATGATTTGGTGTTTTGTGGTTAATTTGACTGTTTTATCGGGGTTCATCAGGATTAATATTTGATGATTTGGTGTTTTGTGGTTATTTTGACAGTTTTATTGGGTTTCGGTGGGCAATTTTTTTTTTCTTGGGGCCACATAAGAAAAAGAAAATATCTGCAATAATAATGCAGGGCCGGACCAAAACACTCAACTCAATTCTGCATAATATAAATTTTTTTTAATGGTTTGAGCTCTGAAAGTATAGAACAAGCTTGGCAGATTTAGTTGTGACGTTTTTTGACCTGTTTTTATGTAAGTTATCATCATTTTACCATATTTAATTTTCTTTTACCTTACAAACTGAGCCAGTCTGCAGTAGATCCTGGTCTGAGGAAGGCATGGCAGCATCATTTGGTACTGTATGGTTTATTTTACAGTTTTCTTGGGTTTTATCCAACGAAAATATCTGATGAGTTTGTTTTAGTGTTCCAGGGGTTTTGACCAGTCTTCTATTTGGACAACTGGATATTTTGCTCCACTTGCTCTATTTGCAGTGTCATTAATGTTTCTGATTTGTGACTAAATGTGATGTATAAATAACACGATGCTTGTCATGTGTGGTCAGGCCAGTGGTTGTCAAACTTGTTTGGTCACGCACCCCACCACAAAAATCTCGTGCCCCCCATTCGTGATTGATTCGTTTAAAACAAACAAATCTTTTATATGACTCTGGATGAACAAGTGTCCTCGTTGAACAATTGATTTATCATTAGCCTTGTGATTTATGGACTTGTTCAAATGGACAGCGCCGCATTCAGTAAAAAAAAAATGAACGAATCACTCGATTTGTTCATCATCCCTAATCTAACAAATCACCTTAATCTAACCCTAATTTTCTGTTTTCTAGTGTTAAATTGTTTGTTTAAAATAGAGTCGCTGAGTCGGCAGTGAAGTCAATGCCTAGAAGTTTATTAATGATTTGACTGAAAGTAGAATCAAAAGTTCTGATGTGCAGACAGAATGAAAACTCCAGGCCTGGAGACATTAATCGAAAAGCCAGAAGAGTCTCTCAAACCTCTTTTTCCAACTCATCTGTTATACCCAAATAAAAACAACATTATTCAATGATTAACAGAAAGATCTGATCACATCAGCCGTTTCATATCAAAGGTCAGCCACGTAGTCGTAATTTCTGCCTCATAAGCATAAGTTTAGTCACTTACGCATTAGACCTTTCTCACCCGAGACCTTTCACAAAAATACTAAATTCTGTTCATAATATAATTTGTACATAATCACTTTCAACCACAGACCCCCCCCCCATGACCCCAGTATTTGTAAAGCACTTCTGTAAAAACATCTGTAAAGAAATCTTCTGTAAAAACATCATCATGGGGCAGTTGTGGTCCAGTGGTTGCAGGTTCGAATCCCCTTTTTGTTGTTTTTACTTAACCTTACATACAAAACAATCAGTGCTTTCAAAAATAGTCACATTCATTACTCAAGTAGAAGTGTAGACACTTCAAAAAAGAAAATGAAAATGTCAATTTGAGTATAAACAATCTATTTACTCAAGTAAAAGTCCTTTTGTGATATCTACTTGAATTATAAAAGCAAAAGCAATGCAGGGGGGACAATGCCATTTAAATAGAATAGAATAGAATAGAATAGAATAGAATAGAATAGAATATAAAGTCCTTTATTCGTCCCACAGTGGGGAAATTTCCTTGTTACAGCAGCACTAAGAAAAAAGCAGCACAAGCAGCATCAAATAAAAAGTATATACACCTTAGAAATGACAATTAAATAAGAATACGGAATATAGAATAGAATATAAAAATATGACAAGAATTATACAAAAATTATACACACCTGGAAAGCACTCGGATATCGCACAGAATGAGTGAGTAAAGTAAAGTTATTGCACAGTTAACTCAAATGCGGCTGGTTTTGAAACTAAGTGGGCAAGACACTGAACCCCTCAGTGCTCTTCAGGGTTAAATGCAGAGTCAGTATGGTCACTAGTGGTCAATCCTTTATTCAACCAATACTTTAATCGGAAATGTTCCGGCATCTTCCACTCGGCGTATCCCAGGCCCACGCGACGATTGGGATGTAAACCAGCCGTGGACATTTCTCTTTATAAAGTGTATGAAAGAATTTGTCGAATCAGGGTGTTTGGCGTTCGTCGTGCTGAATGTAAACGCCGAATCCGCTGGTTTGGTCACATGACAATTTCTCCTGACGCGATTAGCATTAGCACTTGTGACAAACTCTCCTCACATCCCGACAGTAGCTGCTTCTCTAATCTCAGCCTCTTTTACTCCTGCAGCCCTTTGTCCTCGGCGCGTCTGGGCTGATTCTGATGATGGACGTGTGGGGGAGGAAAGCGCCAGACCTCTGCTCTGTGTGGGAGACGGTACAGTGCTGTGATGTGTGCGTGTGCGTGTGCGTGTGCGTGTGTGTGTGTGCGTGTGCGCGTGCGCGTGTGTGTGTGTGTGCTCTCCTCAACACACTCGCTCTTGCTCTGCTTCTGCACCCAGATACGCTTCTGTCGCTTTTCTAGGGGATTTTATGATGATGGATTGAAACATCCTCAAGTATTTAAATCATTGTTGTGTTCAACAAGTATACTTTTACTTGAGTACCTGTATATACAAATACAGGTTGTATTGAATACCTTACATACAAAACGATCAGTGCTTTCAAAACATAGTCACATTCGTTACTCAAGTAGAAGTAAACACACTAAAGCAACAATTTGAGTATAAACAACCTTTTTACTCAAGTAAAAGTGCTGGTTTGATATCTACTTGAAGTATAAAAGCAAAAGCAATGCAGGGAAAACATGCCATTAAAATCACATTTAATGGTGTAGAACTGTATTTATATATTAAAATGTTGCCTTAAATAATCACAAGGACGATTAATGCGTTTTATTACAACGCAAACACATTTAAGAGCCATATATGTGCACTACTAAGCATTAACATACGTCTTAATAAGGTTTATATTTTATGTTTATATGTGTTTATAATACGTCTAAATGGATGGCCCCATTTATCTTGATGTTGTTTTTCTCTAGATCGAACACGGAAATATAATAATAAAAAATGCAGCTGTTTTTAAAATGTAAGAAGTAGAATGTACAAATGTGCACAAAACATTGAGTAGACGTAAGATCAGTCGTGAATTAAGTAGGTGAAAAAAAAGCAGTTTATCAAGTACGTAGGTAAAAAAAATTAAAAGTAAAATATAAATAAGCTACACTTCAGACAAAGATCCCAACCACTATAAAACCATAGGGTCCCACTTTATTATAAAAACTCAGCATTCTGAGCTCAACTTTGATCTAAATGCATATACACACACACACACGTGATATTTGCAATATCTTTGCGTCACTCCATTTCACGTTCATTTTAATATCGGTTTAATCAAGTCAACGCTGGCACTTTTAATCTGTCACGACAGTCTAATGTAAAGCTTCGCACAAACACATTGGCCGCGATGTCAATTTTTTCTCGCGGCTGCATGAAAACAATCTGATGTGATTTTCCTCTCTATGCTAAGCAGATGTCATGGCGCTGGTTTGCTCACAGCAGGCTCATTTGCTATATAATGTATGTATATTTTATTCTCCCTTTTGGCTGTTTCGCTGGCGTTTGTTGGCGACACGGCCAAGCCACAGTCGCAGCTTCCTTCCGAAGGGAAAGATTTGTTCCAATTCCAACTGAACTCAAAATAATGGTAAAGACAGAACGAAAACAAGTCTAAAGATTTTTGTGTTCGTTTTTTTTTTTTTTTTTTTACTTTTTTTAGACAGCGAGGGGATCATACAGAGAAATACAGTAGCACAATGTACAATATGCACAAACAATATATCGTAAAATATGTACAAAATAGATAATCAAAAATGTTAAAAAATTTAACCTATTACGTTTTTAACTTATTACATGTTTATTTTGTAATAAACCTATTACAAAATTCTGATGTTTTTAACACTTTTGAGTTGGCTGAACCTGAAAGGGTATTGAAATCTTTTGTTGCTCCAGTCTGCAGTGTTTTGGCTGATGCGAGATCCGTGGCCTTTCCCTGCTCATATTTTCAGGAAAGCCGAGACTAGTAACGCTAGAGCTAAATGTCAATAGGGAATTTCAATCCACTTTGCTTGTAAGTTGTAAATCTATGAACAGCTTGCGTGGCTAAACCAGCTGAGCTTCGTTTGGCAGTGTATACGCCATGTTAATTTACGCCACGGATGGTTTATCCTGGGTTTTGATTAATTTTGTCAGATTTTTGTTTGTTTATGCTATTATTGCTAATGCTAATGCTGTATTTCTGCAAAAAAGAGACGCTTATTATATTGCGTCACTGAATTCTTGTATTCTTGCCAACTGAAAAATTATGACTTAACAATGATGTTTAACGCTAAAACATTATTGAAGATAATAATGCTAATGCTAATACTGCATTTCTGCCAAAAAGAGACGCTTCTTCAATTGCGTAGCTGCATTCTTGTGTTTCAATGATATTTAACGCTAATAATTGAGGACGCCGCTAATGCTAATACATTTGCAACAAAGAGACAATATTCGCTACATCCTCGGAACTGGGAATAGATGGCTGAACAATGATGTTGTTGACGAGGAAGCTAATAATGCTAATGCTAATACTTCTGCATTCTTGCCAACTGAGAAATGATGACTGAGCAATGTGGTTGAATGCTAATAGAGGACGCCGCTAATGCTAATACTTCCGCAACAAAGAGACAACATTTGCGTCGCTACTTTCTGGCCAACTGAGAAATGATGACTGCAATGATGTTTAATGCTAATAAACGAGGAAGCTAATAATGCTAATGCTAATACTTCTGCAACAAAGAGACAACATTTGCGTCGCTACATTCTCGCCAACTGACAAATTATGACAGAACAACGTAGTTTAATGCTAATAGAGGACGCCGCTAATGCTAATGCTATCGTTTAATTGCGTCGCTGCCTTCTCGCCAACAATGAAACGGAGAAAACCAGCATCCAGTTTCAGTTTGCTCAGCCTCTTCCTGGTTATCGCCGCTGTTTTGCTAACCAATTAGTCTAATTGTGTTTTTTTGGCTGGTGTGATCGCGCGTGGAAGCTGCGTGTGTCTCTACACGACTCAAATCCCAGCTTGTGTTGCGCTTTGGATCAGCGTGGAGTGCGGCGTCTGCATGCAAAGCAGCCACTTTTCCCTGAGAGATTCAATCAATGCTCTTAATAAAAGGATTTCTAAACGTATGCGGAGTCAAATGGAAGCGTGCAGCGCAGGGCTTGTTCGGAATATTCTCCGAGTCTGATTAGCAAAGCCGTGTTTAGCTAATGATATTCATTGGCTGATATCGAAAAAAAAGAGGAGCGGACCCCTGGATCCCCCTCGCGCCCCGAGTCGGGCCAAGGGGAAGTGGGAGGAGCCACACAGATGGCGAACTTCACAGACGAAAATTTATTTACAAAAAAACAAGAATTAAAAAAAAAGAATAATACAAAGAATCTTCTCCCAGCAGGAGTAACAGTTAACCAGACCAACAACGTGCTTTACGTTCCAGTGTTCGTTTTATTGACGAACAGTTTTTATCATCGTCTTGGTCAACGACACTTTTTCCCTGTTAAAAACGAAGCGAGAACTATATAAAAAACACCAGAAGAGACTGAAACTTTTTTTTTTCACCATGCAATTATTTGCTACTTATAAACGGGATCCAATTATAATTCATTAAATTATATCCATTTTTGTTTTACTGTATTTATTTTTCTCTTTGCTGAGGTTTCATTTATGAAAATACATTTATTTGGATTGAAAGAAAAGTTCATTTAAATAAGTTCAAGAAAAAGAAATGTTAACTACTTATTTAGATTTCTTAGACATTGCAATTTTAATAAACATTTATAATATATAGCACTTACATTTTTGTTGACTAAATCTATACTGTAATTTAGTCCACTAAAATGTCGAGGCATTTAGTTGACTAAAATTAGACTAAAACTAAAAAAATGAAGATGACTAAATTATGACTAAAACTAAACTGAGTTTTAGTCAAAAGACTATGACTAAAACTAAATTAAAAATCTGTCAAAATTAATACGGTTACATTCAAACATAGATCTCCTAAACGCATGAGAAAAGTTAACTTGCACAATACGAGTCCTTGGTTCAACCGTCAAACTCGGAGCAATCAACCAACCGTCCTACTCAATCAAAATGGAGTGTCTTTTATAAGACAGTTTTCCCGGCCAAACCACATTTGAGCCGGAGGGGGAACAGGAAGTAAAGACAAATCTTACAAAATTAACATTAACACAAGGCAAATAACCCGAATCTATGTAAATAAGTAGTTGTGCAAAACATTACACAATACAAACATCTGCAATAAAAACGAGAAAGAAAAACCACCATCACACACTCGCTCAAAACGGACTCACCCCAAATCTATAAAATGGCTGACAGGAGGGCCACGCCTTTCTTTTACAAACAAAAAGGGAAGCGCTGAGTATGCAGGATTTAACTGGTTTAATAAAATTATAATAGCAATTGGATTTTTACCTAAAACATAGTGACCAGAAAAATGAAATGCTGACTGTAACGAAACATCTCTGAACACAGAACGTCAAGTCTCCACGTCGTCTCTTCCACACGTTGAAAAGAGAATCTCGTGTGTTTACTCCTTCCAGGCCGTGTGGGGAAATCAACACGCCAGGTGAGAAACAGCTGCTGTTTGCCACGTGTGCTGATGAAGGTGTCACTACCGTTGTCATCCTCATCACAGACGCATCAGCTCTGAGAAGAAGCTCATTAGGACGGAATACACGCTTTAAACCACACGTGTCAAACTCAAGGCCCGCGAGAGCTTAAAAGTGTTGAGTGTCTAAAAATAAATACCAAAAAAATAAGTTAATAAGACCAAAAACTACATTTCCCACAATGCCTTTCAACTACGTTAGCCGCGGCAGTGTTTCGTGTTATTTTCTTTATTCACGAGATGGTTTGATCCATCATGAATGGAGTTTGTGTGTTTTCACGAGCTGACCAAATTGAAAATGATTTATTTGGATTTTCTACGCAACTGCAATTGTCACTCGAAAAAGTTGTAATAAATAATGCGTTATTTAACATTAAGGAGTAGTTACATTACATTTGATTACATTTAGTTACGTACATCCGGCCCTTTCAGGACAGACATGCTGATGTTGCCCTCATTCATAACTGTTTGTTGAATATCACTGAATGTTATGATTATGATTTGGGGGCGGGGCAGCAACTAATGGGGCATAATTATAGCAGCTAATGGGATTGTAAACTCAATTATACAGGAAGTAGCTGCAGAATCGGAAGCTCCTGCTTTTTTGATTGTCGGTTTGTAATTAACAGAGTGAAGAGTTTGGCAGCCTCGTCCTGGGAGATGTTAATGACATCATCAGTGAACTATCTCATGAGGTCGGCGATGACATCAGCAGGTAATCAGGGAGTTTGCAGCTGCTTGATCAAGTGGTGTGTGATCTCATTGATAACCGTGACCTTTGAACCCTTTTGTGATCTCTTTCCCGAGCGCTGATGACATTCTTGTGGCCCTCTGATTCATTTAAGCGTAAAATGTCCCCTTACTGGATGTTTATACAATATTTTCTGAACCGCCTTTCCATTTCTGGGTCGTGGGGAGCTGGAGCCTGAAGGCTGACCAATCACAGAGGGCGAAAATTTACTTTACAGTCATTTATCAGACACTTTTACGACTTGCATGTCAGTACAATTTTTAGGTGTAAATCACAATTTGTAGAAAATTAGGTGGAATTTTTACTATTACAAATATTGAATAATGTTGCATTCCTCAGTGTGAATTATAAAATGTTCTTTTTCTTTCTTTCTTTCTTTCTTTCTTTTTTTTCCTTCTTTCTTGTTTGACAACACTAATTTGTGGATTGTTTTTGAAAGACCCTTGACTGAGGATGAGGAGGAGACGGGAGGAAGAGACCCCAGAGCATCATTTACACACAATGAGGCTTGAGCAGTGGATACAATTACTCCACATATTGCTTAGGAGGCAGCTCTGCTCCAGCGCCGCTGAGGAGATGGATTTCCATATAAACCAGTGCTCCGTTTCATTTACTGTCACAATGTGAGACTATACATTTACCTGCAGTCTCACACTCGTCTTTGCCTTGTGACGTTAAAAAACTTGTCTTTCATTTGGCTTTCAACTTTAATTCCATATTAATTTACTTTTAAAAACATTATACATTTTATTATTAGCATTTTAATTTCACATATTGTGGATTTAAAATAAACTCTAGTGACTCGACAGTCCAACTGAGTTGGAAACAGTACGGCCCAATATATCTAACTGTATATTTTTGTTTCAATTCACTTCTCAGGTTGACTCTTTTTTTTTATAATTATATTTGGTTACGTTAAAGATTGTCCTTTTAGTATTTATTCTAGTGATGTTCTGATCACATTTTTTGAATTTTAATCCGTTCAGGCCCAGAGTTGGTGAAATTGGCTCCAGCTCCTCATAACCTAGAAATGGACTTAGAGGTTGAAAATGGATGAACGTATGGGTGAGTTCAACTCATTTAATATTCAAATTGATCTGATATAGATTTTTGATTCAATTTTTCATACAGTCGCACACACACACACACACACACACACACACACACACACACACACACACACACACACACACACACACTGTCACTCCAAATGCACTCGTTTGCTCAAATCAAGGCATTCATAAATTTTACTAAATATGCAATTTATGACTTTTCAAGACATTTTTGTACTTTAATCTCCTCCACATTCATGAAAAAAAAAATTCAATGTTCAGATGGAGAGGCTGTAAACGTAGAAACCTAATCCAAGTAATCAATCGTGAAATGTGTATTTTAAATGCACGCCACTTAAATTCATTATCCACGGCTCCATATAAACACAATCAATCGCCACCAGAACTACCAATTACTTTCAGAACGGCCCCTGAAATTCATTATTCTCCGCCTGATTGGATAAACTAAAGACCCTTTAAACCGTCCAGTGACCGGCAGGAATGATATTTAATCCACTGAAACCTCTCGAGTGCTTTTACCAGCTCCACCATAGCAAGAGTCATCATGCTATATGGACTTCACAGGACATTTCTTTGTAACCTTATTAAATCTGTTGGGCTTTTATATGATTCTCATCTTGTTTTTTGCACCTGTTCAGATCTCAGAGAGCTTTCCGTGTGCAAAAGGAAATGAGGAAAGTGACCAGGAAAAATAGTCAGATGGTAGGATGGCTGGACTATTGATGGTGAATGTTGTTCCTGATGTTTGAGGTTCTCTACAGCTACAGTCCAAAAAGATTTACCGGCGTATATAAATAAACTTTGATGTCGTGTAAAATCCACAACTCTGATTCTTCTCCACGGAAACGATGAACCCGGAATGGAGATGCCAGTTCTGCTTTAGATCTGTTCTACTGTGATTTTCTCTCTGATTGTCTGAATTGTATTATTTTGTTCAGCTTGGTGATGCGCTTTTGTTCTTGTTTGCAGGGTTTTTACGGGAGTTTGAAATCCTACAATTTCAGTTGTGTGTTTTTAAGGCCTTGAAAATGAATGAAAATGGTACGTAATATGTCAATTTGATTGTGTTTTAGTGGCATAGTTTTAAATACAATTTTTACCACAACTGTATGGTACTGGAAAAACTTGAACATGGACCTTGAAAGTGCTTGAATTTTATCTTTTAAAAAGTGTAGAAGCCTTGTTTTTGGGAGTCAGAAGGGTTAGAACCCCTATTGCATTCGCACAATTTATACTTTCGCTTTTGTGATAATTAGCCTAGCTGAAATCATAAGAATTTGTAACAATTTCATGAAATCATTGCAATACACTACAAAAAATGCACATGGAAAAAAAATAAGAAAATAAAAAACAAAATAAGTGAAAAAGACTTAAATTAAGTAAAATGATCTGCACATGGGGTGAGAAAATTTTACAGCTTACAGTTACTTGAAACAAGACCTAATTTCTTGAAACCAGTAAATCAATCTTTTACTCTTTATTCTAAGCTAGTTAATTTATCTTGTCTGGGGAAAAAAAAACGAGATTTGTAGTGTCATTACCAGATCTTTTGGCTTGCCAAGAATTCATTGATTTGCAGTGTAGGGATTCGACACATAATCCTTACATTATGTTGAATTGTTGTGATACACTGGACAAAACCCAATTTACGCCAAATTAATAGTGAACATTACACACACATGTCATAGCCCATAGTCTGAAGAACATCAATGGATATTTTTCTTTTTTAACTGTCTCTCTCACCCCCCAAATTTCTGAACTCATATAAAGAATCGACATTGTTCTTTTCAAAGACTTTTTCAAATAGCGTCTTATTATGTCCAGTCAGGGCTCTGACCCTCTAACCAGGAAGTGTGTGTGTTGTATGATGCATGTATGAAGCGGCGCTCGATAACTCTTTCCCTACGGGTGTGATTACGCTACCATTCTTTTCTCCGCAATAAAAGCCTGGTGACACCGGTGGTCCTAGAGGAAGACGGATCACGTCCAGTCCCTTTTAATTTCCAGCAGGAACTGTTGGCCATTAATTGAAATGTCTGCGTTTTATTGCTGTGGTGTTTTGTGTTATGGCTTTTATGGCGCTCAGGTAATGTTCTCCGTGAGGACTGGTAACACACTCTCTGTTTCTGACTGATCGGAGACACAACTACAGTCGTAAGCGCCACTGGCCATTTCTCTCACAATTCACGGGTGTAATTTTACTTTCAAATCTTCCGTTCAGGTGAATGCAATAAAGCGGTTGCGTTTTTACAATTATCTGAGTTTTCTTTGTTTCTTTTTAGAACGGAGCAATCTTTCAACTTTCCCCAAGATTCGTTGCGAGTTGAGCTACAAGAAAGCTAACTAACAGATAACAGATTTACATTTACGCAAATATAATGACCAATTTTTTTCCCAATTTGAGCGACTCAAAAACTTGCGGGGTGCTTTTAATCGCCGATTTCAAATATTCACGAAAATATAAGCGCTCATTTCTAGAAGGTTGTGAAGGCAGACGTGCATGTGTGTTTTTATTAGCTCAATAACATAAAGTCAAGATACGTCACAAAACTTAACCGGGACAAAATAACACTGAAAGAAATAGGATGCAATAAAAAACAATCATTCATATTTGAACAGACAGATCATATTGCATCCAGTAGATCAGCGCTAAATGCTAACGGCTAGCTAACGAGACCAACAACTGCAAAAGCTTCGGAGCAAACAGAAAACAGTTCAAAATGAAGAACACCAGAGTCAAACACCATCAAATCACTCGGTCTGCTACACAGAGAAAAATGTGACTATTCTAATATTTAGAAGAAAAAAGCAGCGAAGCATCATGGGAGGTGTAGTTACGACTACGTGAATAGATTATTGTTTTATTATTTTCAAGTAAAAGGAAATTGAAGTGATACGAGTCACAAGTTAGGTTAGTTAAATAAAGAAAAAAAATAGTGTTTTAAAGTGAAAATGTATGTAATTTAGCTAGAAGTTAAACAATATATATTTTGTGCCTGAAAAATCAAGGATATGAGAGAGAGAGAGAGTGAGAGCCATTTGTTTTGCGTTTCCTGTACACCTGTAAATAGAAACCACTTTTTTGCTTTCAATTGGAGAAGTTGAACCCATTTCCAGGTGTTTCGAACCCTACGCTCTATAAACGCTACAGGAATCTTGAATTATGGACTTTTGTTTTTCCCTGCATCCTGCATGTGTTTCTACACGTGAAGCGTTGAATCGATCAGCCGCTCAAACTGGCTTGCAGAGACAGAATCGACATGTTTTATTTGCATCAGGGCGATTGTGAACCCGTGATGATGGTGATTAGAGAAGCACATGGAGATGCTCAGTGCTGTGTAGAAGCACGTGAGGAATGATGACAGCACAAACTCTGCACTCTGTTTTTCTAGCTCATCTGGATTCTATCAGGGAAAGTCGGAGCGCTGCTGTCGGTGGAGGGGGGTGAACGAGGGAAAGTGAAGAGAAGAGTGATGGGCTGAAAACAAAAGAACCAACGGGTGATGCAGGCAAGATAGAAGAGAGAGCTGGTGAAGAGTGAGTGTAAATCACTGTATTATTCAGCATGAACAGGACAGTTAAATTATAAATGTTCTGATTTTCTAAAACTAGAAGGTCAGAAATGGGATTCTCTCTCGCCGAGTGTTTTTGTTCCTAGTCACTGTCGCCTTAAGGTCTTGCTCACAGTCACATTAGTCCGATTTTAATGATTTAATGAAATGCCGCATTATTCGCAATACGAATCAAAATAAGAATCAACCTTAATGGCCAAGTTTGTACGTACAGCAAGGAATTAAACGTGGTCAGACTTTGTCTTTTGTTCCCTCTTTTTCCAAAATACAAGAAAAACTAAAATAGAATTTAAAAAGAAAACACACAAAATAGTTAACAAATGTTTAAATTATAAAAAAAACAATGCCATACAATGAAGAATAAATAGAAAAGTGCACATATTTCATATACTGTACAAAAAAATATTTATATTTATATTTAAAATAATACTGCCTGTTTTGAATCGCAAATAAGCTGCAGAAAAATGTAAAGCAAAAAAATAATGTCATGATCAAATTCAAATATCTACCCAGTATGTCAATTTTGATGTTTATTGTTTCATATAAAAAAAAAGGCATTTATTTTTTCAGCCCGTCTAATTTTAAACCACTGGGTTTCATTCGTCGGTTGTTATTGTGCAAAACTACCAATAGACACGGTTCCTGTCGCTCGGTGAAGCTTTACTGGCCTCGTGAGAGTCTATTTCTGGTTCCTGAGATGTTACGTCACGTTATTGCGGTTTATAAAACTGTTTGTTGTATGTGTACAAAAAGATGATGTAATAACCCATTTTCAGCCTGTTACAGAATGAGATTGATATAAAGACCAAAAACTACTACGTTTACTTGTTTTAATCTGGCCTTCCGAACTTGTAAAAATGCAATGATTGTCAGATTCTTTTATTGTAAATCTTGTTTATCTGTTATTTAAAAATGTTTTAAAAAGCTGATCCATATACACAAAATGTACGTAAAAGAATTGTACTAATTTACTCTGGTTCGTGTATTTTTTTTTTTTTTTTTTGCGTTCAAAAATCAAGGTACCACTGTATTTCCTACATTTTCAAAAATGAGTATTTTTTAGAACCCAATGTGTCTCGCGAGTCAAAAAGTTTACCCACCCCTGCTCTTGCCAGTCTCACCAACTTGTCAAAACAATGCTGGTTTGTACAAAGAACTGTAACGGAACCTGTACATTTATTTTTAAGCCGTTCAACACAAACTTGACGGTGCAGGAAAACAAACGATAATATACATAAAAACAGCAGAGAGTAAAAGACAGTTCTCAAAACAGACAGAATAAAAAGATACGAGTCAACTCAATTAGCGTCAAACACAAATGAAAACAGATTTTTTTTTGTAGCGATTTAACTTGAGTTAAATATTGAGTTAAGATTTTTTTTGAGGTTTTGAGTAGTGGTTTAAAAGCAGGTAAGGATGATGTACAAAGGCAGCTCATTCTATACTTTCAGAGCTCAAACCATAAAGAAACACAATTCATATTATGCAGAATGGAGTTCAGTGTTTTGGTCCGACATTGCACAATATTTTCTGTTTCTCATGTGGCCCTGAGAAAAAATAAGCCATTCACAAAATAGGCTTCATACGTGCAATGTGCATTTGACGGGCTTTGATGGGTGAGGCTGATTTGAGGGTTGTCTCTGCTTCCGTGTGAGTTTTAATCCTGGTTCTCAGCGTGAGTGGATGTGTGTTTTCCAGCCTCTTCGGATCCTCGGCTCCTGCTGTTCTGTGGAGGTCGGTTTCGTGCGAGAAGCAGGTCTTCAGATCTTTTCCCATAAAGCCTCTTCCTTCCAGAGCCACGTTTCTCTGTCTGTCCAATGTAGACAGCGAAAGAGAGACGAGAAGGAGAAAAGAGACGAAAAGAACAACAACGGGGGACAGAAAGACCAGGATGGAACACAGGTTAGTGAGAATATTTCCACAGGTGATTGTGATCTTGGAAGAGGCGTGGCTTGGTAGGTGGAGCCTAGACGTGTTATTTGTTGTGTGGGTTTCCTCCGCGTCTCCAGTTGGGATGGACGATGCTACAATAATAGCGATACTTTTGGCACTTAAAAAATAAAAAACAGTTCTTGCACACCGTTTATTAATATCTTTATAGGAACAGCAGCATAAATAATGCCCATGAACAGAAATACTTACTTTAATGCCAATTATAACATCATAAGTTATATCAAGGATGTCCGTAATAATATAGCGTGCTCATCTGATTGGCTGACATAATCATGTGACACAGAGGACCATTTGAAATACGCTTCGGCTGATTTTCACACATCCAAAACTCTGAGAAGTGAAAACGAATTGCACGAAAGTATCGACTCCTATCGAGTCTGAAAACATTGGCCAAATTTGTGAATGAGAGTGTGTATGTGTGTTCCCCTGTGATTGGTTGTTCACCTAGGGCGTGTCCCACCCAGAAACCCAATTTTCAATTCGATGCCATTTTGATTTTTTCTTATATATTGATTTTTTCCCCTGGATGTGGTTTCTAGAGTCTGAGAAAGATATTTCCTCCAGAACAGATTTGGTGTCGATGTCGGACGCTTCACCTGAAGCTGGACTGACTTCCTCCGAGCGTTGATAATCCTCAGCGCCGCCTTCCCCCACTCGCACTTGTTTCTTTCAGTTATGTTCTTCGTTCCGTCTTGCTTTTACCCATCATCCCATGGGAAATGTCAAACGTAAGGAAAATTCATGTTTCTCTTGAAATAAAAAAAAAAAAGTCAGCCGTGGCAGCTTTATCTCCACGTGCCATCGCTCTCTGTGTGTTTACACGGCTTCTGTCAAAATCCTTTCAGCTCGAAATTCTGGACAAAAGTATCGTATTTAGGCGAATATAAGCATCCTTTTTTTGAATTTTCAACGCTCAAAAACTTGGGCGTGCTTATAATTGCCCATTTCAAATATGCGCATGAATATTTTTCTGTATTTCAAGTCAGGAGCAATCACAAATAAACGGAAACACGTCGTCTTTATGCAGCGGTGCGTGTGTGTGTCTTTAAATCATGCGTAGACAGATGCGCATAAAAGCTTTTATTGGCTCAATAACAGAAATTAAGAAACATTAGACACGCCGTGACACTTAACAGGGATAAAATAAAACTGGAAGAAGTAAGATTAATCTAAATACAGTACAATAATTAATATTACAACAAACAGAAACTACAAACCACATTCGGTTATCATAGAGAAAATGGCTACAAACGTTCAATGTGTCATCACAGAAAGAGTTGAAACAGTCGAAAATGAAGAACACAAGCAAGGAGTAAAAAGTTCAAGGTTCAAGGACACAATCAAAACGCTGGGTCTGATAAACAGGGGATAATAATCCTTCTCTTCGATTCTTTTCACACAGAGTCAGATAAACGAAGAGCTTGACACATTCGATCTTTGTGCATGCGCGGACTGGTGCAAAGGCTCTTGGGAAATGAAGTTCTGACCACTAGAATCGACTTTTTGTTATCTTTGATTAAAACAATATAAACATGTAAAAGTAAGGTTTGTTAAAGAAAGTAAAATAGTATATTTAAGAGAATATTAACGTGTTTGAACCAAAATTGTAAAAAAATAATTTTATTTTATTTTGGAATTTTTATTTTGAGCCTGAAAAATCAGGGACTTATATTCACGGGGTGCTTATATGTGCATACATAAGGTAAATATGCAACGCAGTTTAAACAAAGCTCCGTTCCATTCGCACGAATGATTTAAAGAACATAGTGTGATTTGTTTGTGCGCTTTGAGACGGTTAAAACTGTGAAAAGCGCCTTACAAATGCTCTGAACTTGAACTTGTTATCTGCAAATGACATATATTACATATAAATATATGATTGAAGGGCCTATATACGCGCTGAAGCAATGTTTCTGCTGGTGGCTCTGCTTCAGGATCCATATATCTGTGCTCGAGCTGTGAACCCTCCGTCGTCATGGCGACAAAGACACTAGCATGTACAGCACTTAAACAAACGCTGGCAGTTCAGCCATATTTTCAAGAGTATTGAAAGCGTGACCATAAATATTAATACGCTTTGAACCAGATCGCATTTCCATTGTGCCGAACATTCAAGTAGAAAGCTGAGTGTTCCCACACTGTGTGAACGCACCGATGATTCTGTTAGTGGATGTTAACCTGTTTTAAATATTCCCATTCTCCGCAAAACACACTCGAGTGCTGACGCTTGTGTCTCGGCAAATGTTCCGGTGAAATTCCACGTGTCGAGTGAACCACACGCACTCCAGAACCACATCTTAACAATCCTTCGAAACCTGTATTGGTTCTTGCCTTTTCAATTAGAAAACGAAATAAAAGAAACGTTCGTCGTATTGATGCAGACAATATTGTGTCATTTTCCAAAATATATACATTCTTTTTTTTTTTTTTTTCAAACTCTGACTTTTCAACACCCTGTATATTTGTCAATTCTCTCTTCTTTGTTTATCACGTTGTCTTGCTGAACATAAACGGTTTCGCATTTCCCAATTTGATCCCAAAAAAAGCTGAATTCAAGCTTGTGGTTTTGGAGTGTTTGAAATATGAATGTAGAACAACAACACATGTCTTTAAAACATAAAACCATGTGTGTTTGAGCATTTCGTAGTCGAAATTTGCCATTTTATCTAATATAAACGTTTATCCATTTTTTATAAATCGCGCAACAGAAAATGATTTTTAGTTCATTGCTGAATTATGGCAAAATAATGTATGGGATGAAATAAGGAATGAAAATATATGACTGATTTGCGTACATTGCATTGTAGAAAGTTGTTTTTCGGAACTACTGTGATAAACGGCGACTCTCGATGTCTATATTATACGCTAACTCATCATCTGATGTCACACGTTCATCAGGGTGAAGACACGGAAGAACACACTGCAATTTGTCCTCGTCTCAAGCGAGTGTGTGTCACGAGAAGGACGCGTGTGTAATTATTTAGCACACAACCCTGAGGCAGTATTGTCCTTGGTGTTGGTAGTAATTACAGATCTGCTCTCTTCGGTGTAAACGGCTTAATAAGAGGAAGTCAGTCTCGATGGGAAAGTCAGTTTGACGCTGATTTGGTGATGACTTCTGATCTGTTGTTCCAGCTGCATCACTTCCAAAAATTACGTGTGTAGATTGTGTGAGTCTGTAAATGAGCAGCTTTACAGTTTTTTTTGTCTTTGACACTTGTATTTTTTAGAGAGTTCCTTCCCCTGTTTGGTACGGTTGGTTTGGGCAGGTGTGAAAGCAGCAATCGAACTCTTATCCGCACCAAAAGTCGCCAATAATCGCAAGTTGGGACAATTTCGATCTATTCCGCAAAATACCGTAAATATCCTGGTAGTGTCAACTACACAACACATAACATTAAACTACACATAGCATCATTCCAAACAACTACACAACACTAGACTAGACAACACAGATACAACTACACAACACTAAACTACACGAAACTACAGCACACACAACTACACAATACATAACTACATAACATTCTACTACACTCAGCATCATTTCAAACAACCACACAACACTAGACTAGACAACACAGATACAACTACACAACACTAAACTACATGTAACTACAGCACACACAACTACACAATACATAACTACATAACATTCTACTACACTCAGCATCATTTCAAACAACCACACAACACTAGACTAGACAACACAGATACAACTACACAACACTAAACTACATGTAACTACACCACACACAACTACACAATAGTAAACAGCACAGACAACTACACAACGCTAAACAGCGCAGATGACTACACAACACTAAACTACACATTACTACACAACGCTAAAAAGCACAGACGACTAAACAACACTGAACTACACATTAATACACAACGCTAAAAAGCACAGACAACTACACAACACTGAACGGCACAGACATCTACACAACACTGAACTACACATAATGACACAACACTAAGCAGCACAGACGAGACGACTACACAACACTGAACTACACAACACTAAACAGCACAGACAACTACACTACACTACACTAAACAGCACAAATCTAAACTAAACTACACAAACAACATACAACTACAAAGCACCAGATGATTCAACACATGACTACACAATGATAAACGCGCCGCTGTAATGAATCATATTACAGAAATGCGGCAATTTTATCCACAGCCGAGTGTGTGACAAATGTTGTTTGGGCATTTCCCTCCGAGAGCCGGTTATTATCTTAATGACTCTTATCAGTTCAGAGCTGAAGCTCGACACAGGAAAGAGAGGAACCTGTGCGGATCTGACACGGCTCAGGAATTCTGTTCTGCCTGTTCGGCCCAAAACTTTAGCGCTTTGATGTTTCCTCGACCTCCAGAACCTTCTCGTCTCTAAGCTACCATCAGCTTGTGTCAACACTACATGCTGAAGTGTGTGTAGGAGCTGGAGTATGTGGAACTCCATGTGCTGTTTATCTTTGTCCAACGTGTGTGTGTGTGTGTGTGTGTGTGTGTGTGTGTGTGTCTGTCTTCTGATGTAGACCCTGGTTGCCATGGAGATTGAAAAGTAGCATCGCCGTTTCTGGAATGAATGTAAGATTGTTGCACGATTATAATTATAACGACAACGTGTTGTTGTTATTATCAATTGCGTAGTGTTGCTTAATTATAATATTGACAACTTGCTATTTATTATCAATAGTGATAATTTCATTGACTGAGATCACAATTTGCTTTATTTGTTTACAACACTAAACTACATGTAACTACACTACTACACAACACTAAACAGCACATGACTACACAACATTATACTACACATAACATCATTCCAAACAACTACACACACACAACACAACACTAGACTAGGCTGCACAAAACTACAGCAGATACAACTACACAACACTAAACTACATGTAACTGCACTACTACACAAAACTAAACAGCAAATGAATACACAACATTAAACTACACATAACATCATTCCAACTACACACACAGCACAACTACACAGCACTAGACTAGACGCACAAAACTACAGCAGATACAACAACACAACACTAAACTACATTTAACTGCAGCACACACAACTACACACCACATAACTACATAACAATAAAAATACACATAACGACATCCCAAACAAATGTACATACCACACAACTACACAACACTAAACAGCACAGACAACTACACAACACTAAACTACACACAACTACACAACACTAAACAGCACAGACGACTACACAACACTGAACTACACACAACTACACAACACTAAACAGCACAGACAACTGCACAACACTAAACTACACAAAACTACACACAACTACACAACACTGAACGACACATTACTACACAACACTAAACTACACAAAACTACACACAACTACACAACACTGAACTACACATAACTACACAACACTGAACTACACAAATCCAAACTAAAAAACTACACAAAAAACATACAACCACAAAGCACCAAATGATTCCACACATCAAGTTAAATACAGTGGTACAGTGCATCAGTTATATTTCTAGTGATTTTCTGCTCCTCATTAATTAATTTCAGTGTCACTTTAATTAACCGTCTAATGTAAATCCATCAATACAGCAAAAGCGACTTCACTTGACTCCAAAAATCGCAGGTTTACTGTCACATTCAGTTTTCCCCGAAACTAAACTTGGGGAAGTGCGGAGAGTCCGTTCACCTCAGAATCTATGTCAAGTGGATTTAAAACAGCGACTGCCATGCAAACAAGAAGAAGAATTCACTCTGACAGAAATAATTGATGGCTGCCGTGCCTCGACTCGCCCTTAAGAAGCCGTGCCAGTCTTCCCTCCCATCATCATCATCATCATCATCATCACCGGGGGTGTATAAAGGCTCTGGCACGCTTGGCCTGTCACAGGGGGACGCACAATGCCCTCGTCCCAGCGGGGGAGGGGGAGACGCTTTTCTTCCGCAGCTTCCTCCTCATCCTGTCTTTGCCCTCGCTGCTCATTCCTCCAGTCGGAGTTTGTCTCAGTTCTCATTGTCCTTATAAAAGAACCAGCTTGAACGATTCAGAGAGGCCCGAGGTTCGAGTCAATCGTTAAAGTGTGTGTTGTTGTGTGATTATGGTTTGTGTCTCTCAACCTAGTTAAAATATTGCGAAACCAGGTCAGTCCAGAGTCATTAGATGGGAATATGGAGTTATTGGGGCCAGTCGTTGTGATCTGTAGTGCTTTCGTGGACCACCAGGGGTCTGATCAGAATCAGAGTCGATTCAAAACTAGACTGAAGACGCGTCTCTTCAACGAAGCATATATTGACCTGTAAGGATAAGATATCGAACAAGTTAATATAATCGTTTAGAAAGGCTGCATAGTCTAGTGCTCGGAACCGAATCACACTTTCTCACACTTTCGAATCACACAGACTGTCAGAATCTTTAATTATGGCATGTAATGCTCCATTTAATGCTTTGATTTTTCTGTGTTTCACTCCTCTCCTGAGTGCCGGATTCTGGGCAGGACACACCCTGAATTGGCCGACCAATCGGAGAGCAGGACACGTACACTCTCACTCCCATCAACAATATTCCAGACCCTAATTCTTCTCAGTTTTTGGATTGGCTTTAGGCAACGTTTGCCACTTTACTTTACTTTACTGTACTTTACAGTCATTTGGCAGACGCTTTTATCCAAAATGACTTACAAAAAGTGGAGCAATTTGTCTAAAAAAAGAAAAAGGATACTGTAGATGTTCACAAAGAAGCTTTTAGACTTTAACAATAATAAACATAAAACAAAATACAATGCAATTTTTTTTCAATACAGGATAAATAAGATACTGTGTCGCTTTAAGCTGGTTATTGGACACTTTACACTCTAAACATCTTCACTTTAAATGGATCACTTAAATCACTTTTTGTTGTTTTTTTGATCATTTTATTGTGTTTTTTAAATCTTATTCTTCATCTTCATAGTTTTTCCTTGTATTTTATTCATATTTTATCAATTCCTGTTGTATGTTATTGTATATTAATCTCTTATCTTTTCAAATACACTTTGCACCATGTATAATGTGCATATGACAATTAGAATGTGAATTTGATGGCCTGAGCTTGGTTGGCATCTAGTGCTCCAGTCCACAAAAAATATTCCCAGTCCGGTAAAGTCAGAAACTGAGGCTCTTGGGTTTGTGCTTCAGACATCTGGATCAAGAATAAAAAGAAACCGCATAAACTTCTCGTGAACACCTTGCCAGTGTCCCGGTGGATCCCAGTCGTTATGGAGGTGTGTTGTGGAGCTGGGCTGGTATTCCCAACAGGCCACTGGCATCCCAGAGCAGTCAATTACGGAGTGTCCGCAGGCTCTGGTCTGCAGTCTCACTCTCTCCTCACTGCAGGGAGACAGACAGCTTGACAGGCGCAATGAATAGTCACGAGGGCGTAAGGGTTTGTGCCATTAGCGTGTTTATTTCCCTTGTCCATCACTGGTAATAAAGCAATGGATGGATGTGACTCAACCGTCTCAAATCTGCATCGGATTGAGAATAGTAGACATTTTCAGATTTTAATTGTCAGATACACGTTATACAGGGTACAACATGAAAGAAATACGTAGATAAAAATACCTTAAAATACAAAATAAATAGATAAAATATGAATAAAATACATTGGAAAACTATGAAGCTTAGTAAGAATAGTGAAGAAAAAGATTTTAAAAATACAACAAAAAAAGAGGAAAATACATATTCCTTTCAATTATATTTTGACTTGTAAAAATTTAAATGCATTTTTTCAATCGTCCAGCTTTTAAAAATGGGGTGGGGGAGTGTGTGCATGCGGGAAAGAAATACAAAAAAGATAAGAGATAAAAAATACAATAGAAATAGATAAAGATGAAAATATGAATAAGATACCAGGAAAAAGTATGAAGATGAAGAAAAAGATAAAAATACAATAAAATGAGCAAAAGAAAAAAAAAAAAAAAGAAAGACTTTAATGCAGGATTTTATCTGATTTGTGATTTTTTGCTTTGGAATTTCAGACTCTGTCAGTTTCTGGCACGTGAGCTTCACAGCAGAGTAAACTCCGTGTTTCTTGACTGTTTGTATGTTCTGGTTTGCAGTTTGATTAAAGCGCGTGAGAGCAGTTTACGTTTAATAGCATTGTGATTTTCACTTTTCATTGAGACTTTGTAATAAAACAACCCTGACATTCAAAAAGCTACTGTACACATATCAATAAATAAGTGTTGTGTTGCGTCAAACAGGTATTTAACAAAAGAAAAAACAACATCTGTCTTATTGACGGCAAGTTGCAACAATGTAGCGTAGGAAGATTTTTTTCAAACTAGTCTGGAAAATAAATGTTGTGAATGAAAAAACAAAACAGTTGTTCATAAAAAAAAAAAAAAAAAAAAGTCATACATTTACAGAATGCTGTAGGAAACCACAACTGCTGATTTTTTTTTTAACTATTAGATTATTAAAACGATCTGTCGTGTGGAACGCATAGTGTTAATGAAGCAGCAGACAGTGCAAACGACACCGAGAGTGTGTTTATTTACTCTTAGTAGTGTTGTGTAAGTTTAACCTTAGGGGGCAGCTAACACTTCTGCGCTTGTTATTCTTTTAAACACAAAGTTATTTATTCTCTTAAAGTATTAAAAATCGGCAAACTACATTTATAAACATGTTTGCCCTTCTATTTATTTTCTGAACTGCTTTGTCTATTTCTGGGTCATGGGGAGCAGCCAATCACGCATTGCATGATGATAAAAAAAAATGCATTTTCGATTTTTATGCTGTTTCTGTTCATTCAGCTACTTTGATTTAAATAATAGATCTCTCTGTGTATAAGGATGGAATTCATATTTGATGTACGTCTATTTAGCCATTGTTTAAATGAGATATACTCATTGTATGTAAAGAACGCACGGCGCATGGAATCTCACGTGCAAAACTCGTTTTATTTTGAATAGAAAACCCACCATCACCCTCTCTCCTCTTCCCGAGCCCGATGGTTGCTAAGGAACAGGTAAACAGCAGCGGCGTTCCAGAAGAAGAAGAGTCACTCGGAGCTCTTCAAGCCACGAAGCGAACATTCATTCAGAAGAGCAGAGCTAGTTTTCACAGTGTCACAGGGCATCGGCGAACATTCTTCAAATATCAGATCAGCATCACGTCCCTGTTCCATTAGCCATGAGAACATTCGCATCCGAGAAGGTTCCACTCTGTCAGGCTTCAGTGTCATTATCCTCTCCGTGTCTATCTCAATACCGTATGTACGCGAATATAAGCACCCCCTTTTTTTTTTGGATTTTCGACGAAAACTTGAAAACTTCAAAAACTTGGGGACTGCTTATAATTGCCGATTTCAAATGTGTGAGTAAATATGAGCCACCATTTTTTCGTATTTCCAGTCAGGAACAATCACAAATGTGTCACATTTGTCAAACAGTTGAAAATGACAAACAGTCGAAAATGAAGAACAAGGAGTAAAAAAAAATCCAAGGAACAGACACTATCAAAACGCTGGGTCACTGCATAAAAGAAAAAAATCCTTCCTCTTCACACAGTGTCAGATAAACAGAGAGTGTCAAAACAAGCCCGAGCTTGAAACAGCTCTGACTGGTGAGCAAAGGATCTTGGGAATGTAGTCCTGACCACTAGAATCGACGTTTTATCTATTATTCAAAGAGAACGATATCAAAATGATACGAGTCACAAGTTAGGGTTTTTAAATAAAGAAAAAAATGTATGATTGTAATGTTTATTATATTTTAGGAGAATATTAACATAATTAACGTTAATTAAAAAAACATTTTTTTTTTGTTTTGTGCCTGAAAAATCAGGGCGATGCTTATATCAGCGTGGTGCTTATATTCGGGTAAACACGGGAGATATAAAATGCAGCTCAGTCTGTTTCTTTTCCGTACTTCTAAAGGACACAGATGCAGTGTAGACCAGAGATGAAACCAGTTTGCGGCATGAATAACGTTGTCGACTAACCTGGAGAGCTCTGATCTAGCAGAACCACAGCAGTCACAGCAGTTCCAACAACACTTGTCAAATTAGGAATATGTTCTGTTTAGAATCACTGCGGGTATGAAAAAAACGAGAGCCTCACTCCCTGTTGTGCGACACGTGAGCGTCTAGACTTCCAGGACAGTGGTGCGTGGTGCTCGTCCTTGTTCTCTCTCTCTGATGGCAGCTGACAGAATGAGGCTGACCACGGCTTCTCTGCTCTGACCAGCTCTGTCTGGAGGTCCAGGGTCATTGATTCATACGGATGATGGAATTATTTTTCTTTTATAAAGAAGAATTTTAAGCATTTCCTTGTTAGGGAAGCAAAGACAAGTGAGCTGATTTCCTTTATGGAGCTGTTTTTTTTTATTTTTTTTGCTTTTAATGAAAAGTTTTTATGGGGAATCTTGATGGACCTCAATCCTCATAGGACTTCAATAAGTAGCATTTTTTCATCAATGTGATGAACATTCACGTAAATCCATATTTTTATGAAGAAAAATATTTTAAAAAGTGTAAAAGTGCTTGTCTTAATGAAGAATTAGGAACTTATTTGCGATGAAAAAGCAGATAAGTGCACGTTTTTACAATACGCAGTTGAGAAAATCAACACAAATTCATATCTTTCTGAAAAAAAGTTGAACAAATAAAAAAAGTGCTTGTCAATACCAAGAAAAGCGGATATACGCGCTAAATTAAATTAACATCTAAAGTCAATGAATGCGCATATCATTATGATGAGTTTATAAAGTTCAATAACTGCACATCTTTACATGAACAGCTCATCTCCCTCCGCGACAGGTGTGCCTCATCACCAAAGGATTCTTAAGGAATCGCGGAGGGAGCATGAGCTGCCGATCAAACTTGTTTATGAGTCCTGAGTGGAGCCACGTCGGCCTGGCTCACGTTTATGTTTGTATTCCTTTTTGAGTTCTTATTCTTCTTCATCTGGTTCTTTTGGATTTTCATTAAAAACCCTGAGTTCGGATCCTCGCCATCATCTGTGTCTTCAGCAAGCGTAACATTATGAACACTCACAAAAGTCCATATTTTTTGAAGAAAATAAAAACATTTTTAAATGCGTATCTTTACGAAGAAATGTCAAACGCACAATGAAAAGGCAGATAATTGCACATCTTTACGATGCGCAGTGGAGAAAATTAACACAAACCCATATCTTTAAAAACATGTTTTTAAATGCATGTCATTACCCAGAACAGCCGAATCGATAAACACTACCTTGCATCAAATTCACATCTTTAAGTCAATAAATAGGCACTTCATTTTAAAGAACGTTTATAAAATTCAATAAATGCACAACGAAAAGTAAATAAATTGATATTGAAGATCAGGCATTCACCATGTGGTTTTGAGATGCCCCATATAAACAATATTGTTTAGTTTCTAAAATAAAAGTTCTAAAGATGGAAATATTCCAAAACTAAGCAAGAGATGACGTGTGGATCCTGTTTATGTTCTAAAATCGTGTTGCAGTTTTATATAAAAGTTGTGGTAGAATGCCAAATTAAATTTTGACAACTTGGATTCAATTTGTGGATTATTTAGAGAAACAGAAACGGCTAAAAGAACCTGGAAATCGACATAAATAACGAAATTGAGCTAAACCGTCATTGCTAGTAAATTATTTTCAAGGAATGTCAGCCTGTATGATATTATCCTATCTCTCACCATCTTTCTAGTGACCACTTCTCTGTCTGACCCGGGACCACCGAGCCAGTCCTGGGAGATTTCCTCGTGTTTTCTAACACAACCCTGATCCTCTCTGGGATTGGGATGGTGGTGGGATATCGCGTGTGCCACTGGGAATGTCAGTGTCACGACCCCTGATGGCGTGTAGACAAAGGGACCGCGATACTTTCCTTATCTGACTCGCCATCTGTGGTGGTCGTGTTTGGGGGCCAGAGGTGGGAGGTGTGTGTGTTTGTGTGTGTGTGTGTGTGTGTGTGTGTGTGGTGTGTGTGTGTGTGTGTGTGTGTGTGTGTGTGTGCGTGTGTGCGTGCGTGCGGGGGGGGGGTGAAAACAATTTAACCATTAAATCTCCGCCTACTAGAAAACACGATCATCTGACGGTGAGGGATGAAGTATCAGCGCGAACGGGGCGTTGAAGTTGTTGTAGTCGCGCGTCCCTCCTCCAGTGCGGCGGCGTGGAGCTCGAGAGCTGGACACCAGTTTGGGAATCGCTGGAATTTATGACCAGTCGCTTGTTGCGGGTCCGAGAGCCGATCTACGCGTCCGTCCGTCCGCGCGTCGATTCCGCGTTATCTCCGGAGCTCCGGAACCCGAAAACAACCACCCCGATCGTCGCTGGAATTCCGAGGTGGGATTTCTGGGCGAAGTTCTTGACGTGTGTTTGCGAAACTTTGCGTTATTACTGGGTAATGACTTGTGAGGCTTTTGAGAGACAGTTGGTCCGTTTGTTTGCACGGATTTAGCGCGTCGCGTCCAACGTGGCTGAAGTTCCAGCGGCTGTTGAAACAAATCAACACTCGTGTGCGTGCGCGCGCGCGCGTGTGTGTGTGTGTGTGTGTGTGTGTGAGTGTGAGTGAGAGATACTGTGTTTTAACGGACTGATTGGCGTTATCAGTCACGCGCGCGAGCTTTTCGTAGAAGCGTCGCGATCTTTTCGTCGACGCGTCGCCACAAACCCGTATTAGATGTTTTAAACAAACGGCTGCTTTATTTATCACCCTGCCGTCCATTCTCGTGCGGAGATGTTCCCGAGACCTAATTAGTTAAGTAAATCTTGGGCAGAGTGTGTCTGGGGTGGAAAGGCATCATCAGGCGGGCGGTTTTCCCACGGGGGTCTGACGGCGTGTGTTGTCCAGGAGGTCCCGTCATAACCGCGGTTGATCTCCCCAGACGCGCGGGTCAACAGATGGAGGCGGCCCCGCTGCAGGGCTCGAGTTCAGTGCCAGTTTGAATCAATCAGAAACATCATATCACAGGGGCAACTGGGGCTCTCACGGCTTTAATGTTTGAAGGAGAGCTTGGAAAAAAACCATCTGGCTGTCTCTCCACTTTGATGCCGCCTGACTGGTGAGACACGCAGATCGCGAGGAACTTTTTTGGCTCGCGATCTTCGTTTAGCGTGAAAATGCCTGTTGTCTTGTATGGATCTTGTTTTGTCATATTACTAAAGTAGGTTGTCACACCAGATCAGCTTCACTCTGTCTTCTTTTATAGCTCCATGATTTGACAAAGTGAGTTGACTCCCATTGTTGAAATTGATTTGATTGGTCGCATTTACATTTTGCAGTCTTTGGAAATGAACTTCCAATTTTAATTGTTCTTAATGGAAATGTAATCTATGAATATTTGTGAATATCTACGTATATATTCTCTTTATGTAGACTATGAAACAAAAAACTGGTGTTGGATGTTCATTGATTAATTTGATGAATTAAAATGAGTTAGAATCCATCACAATGGAAGAATCCTGTCCTTGGTCAAGTTAAAGCAATTGTCAAATGCACGCAGCTTGAATGATGTTTAAATTAGTCACGCAGGTTTTTGTTTGTTAAATTGCCTGGCTTTTTGGGCTTTATTTTGTTATTCAGACAAAGTAGCTTGGTGCACTTGCTTCACAATGGAGACTCGGACCAGTTTTCAATTAGTCTTGCACTTGTGTGTTAAGATATTGGCTCTGAGGGATCCATTAATGCAAACCACTGGTGGCTCGCTAGTTCAGATAAATGCTGATGTCGGAACCTCTCAAACGTTTCTCAGCTCCGAACAGGCGCCTGAGGTCGGTCTTCTAGATCCACGCAACAAAAGAAAGCGTTAAATAGGAATATCTTGATCACTGCCAATCGCTTTATTTTTTATATGAAAGTCACGATTAAAAAGTCGCCTCATTTGAAACATTTAGGTCAAGAAATCACTAGCTTGTGGCGCTTTTCCAATTAAACCGTTGTGTTCCTCATGCAGATCTTCACAGAAATCTTTCGGCTTTTTCCGAAGTAGGTCAAACAGCTAGAACAGACGAGGTGATGCGGAGAGAGGCTGCGTCTGTATTGTTCGCCGCCAACAGGCGAGAAAACATCATTCGGTTGGAGTTTCAAGATTCGGGAAAAGAGAACGTGGCTGGGAAGTCTCCGCGGAGAGTAAGAGGCTCGTCTCCTGCCCGTAATATTAATATCAGTCGACATGGTGGCAAATGAGTTGGTTGTCGGGTCTGGTTTGATGTTCTCCGCAGTTCCCACATCTTCTTGGCGCAGGTGATTCATTCCAACCCGCGCTCTTATCCGGCCTCCGGTGAAATTCCCTTATTGACAGCGCAGCATAAGCCTGGGGAGAAAAGGAGGTCATGTCATCATTTTTTCCGTGTTCCGGGCCTCGGAGCTCGGCAGGCTGGGTTTGTGCTCTGTGGAGGATCTGGAATGAGATAGAGTATCTTTGCTTTGAAAAGAAAATTGCTTTCCCCTCCCCATTTGCTGGAGGACTCACATCTAATGCGTGTGACATCGGCTTCTTCACCCAGTAATGGGTTTGGGCCTGGTGCCGACGAGACATGAAATTTGCAAAGAAGTTTTGTAGACTTATTACCAGATAGAGTGTGTTGTTTGGGGAAAGATGACTGGGAACCTGAGCGTGTGGAAATTCAAAAGAGTTGTTGAATCGTGTCGGTTTGTGTGGGTTTTCTCTGGGTCTCCGCTGGTGTGAATGAGTGTGTGTCTGTGATTGGTTGGCCACAAATTCTGAATACGTGTCCCATGTTCACAAGCGCACTGCGGATGTCATACCACAACTCTTCAGAACTTTGTGCAGATGTTGCTCCACATGACCTGATGTAAATGTGAAAGTTGTGAGTACTTGAGGATCAACTATTTCGGCATGTCATGTTTATGCGTGTGTATCGTGATTTTCAGACCAGAGTTCATTTTGACAAAGATTTTTAATTTAGTTTTAGTCATAGTCTTTTTGTCTCAAATTAGTCATCTCATTTTTTCGCAAATATCGCAACATTTTAGTCGACTAAATTTGTCTAAATTACTGTAGTACAGATTCAGTCATTGAAAATATAAGTGCTATATATTCCAGATGTTTACTAAAATTGCTATGTCTAAGAAATCTGAATACGTAGTTAACTAGGAACATGTAAATATATATACAGAGATCCTGCTTCTTTTGAAAAACATTTATTGTTCTTGAACATATTTTCTTTCGATCCAAAAAAAATTTATTCTCATAAATAAATCCTCAGCAAAGAGTAAATTAAATACAGTAAAATAAAATAAATTATAATTGCGTCACGTTTATAAGTAACAAATGTCCCTGAGCTGCAGTTTTTATATAGTTTGCTGTGTCGATAAGTGTCGTTGGCGAAGAATAAGACGTAAGTATTTCATCAACAAAAGTTTCAGACTACATCTACAAGGCACTTACATGTACTTAAACTGTTAATCTTATGATATACGCTTATATAATACGCTTATATGATATATTATATGATATATAAGTCAAATGAACGAACAGAAACGTGTGTTTTACAATAAAACAATGTTTAGCTGTGAACAGTAAGTTTAGTTTTTATTGGCGTGTCTGATAATCCCAAGCTTTATGTGTGGAAACAATATTTGAATATATATATCTTTTGATGCCGCGCCTTATAGTCCGAAAAAAAACCCGCTTTAAACTCCAAACTTTGGGGAATGTTGGTGAGAACTCTGAGGTTCCTTCTCCGTCCACCGACCCTGCGGAACAACCCCAGCTCTTTATCAGAGGAAACAGACGCGTGTTTGTCTTAGTCCAAACGACTCCTCATCTATTATTCAAGCAATTTCCTTCAATATTGGTGTGCCAAGCTTATAATGGAGAGTCTGCGTCAAGCTGGGTCCTGCCGATAACACCAGGGTCTCCACCGCTATTATTTGATATGCTTCTAATCTTTTCTCCCACTTAAACACAGATTTCTGATGGTGACGCTAGCCTCATTCTTCCGCGGCTATTGCTATTTCACTTTCTAAGAGACCTGCCTGACAGATTAGCCTTGATTCCCCTCAGGTAATGGTTCAGGTCATCGAGAGCCTTCTCTTAGCAGCTACTGTTCGTGAGTAAAGTACTTAAGTAAATGGACTTGTAAATGTCACTTAAGTATTTTTGTCTTGTTTGTGGTTTGTACCGACTGGCAGAAATATAAGCAACTTTTACTCTCTACTTGACTACATTTGTGATTGAGTATCTGTACTCTTTACTCCACTACATTTGAATAGACACTTACCGTTACCCGTTACATTGAAATTAAGCTCGACAAGTCTGCATATTTTTCGATCACGGTTAATTTCTTGGGCGGACGAGGTGGGATCGCCATCTATCAGCTAAATTACCTGAAATATCATTTTACATTTTTTGCATTTTTAAACATTTTAGTTTGACGGAGACTGACTTCTGTTCTTTTTTTTATTTATTTTGTGATGCCTTAAATTTCTTTTCTGTATTAGGAGATAAAACATGAAAAACAAAGAGTGTTTGTTTTTCACATTTCTTGCTGTTTTTTGAGCCGAAATTCAGTACGAGTAAAATACTCAAGTTATTCTAAAATCGGATACTTTACGACTTTCACTCAAGTCTACTTGTAATTGATGACTTGTAATTGTAGTGGAGTAATTTTTGTAATGGAGTGATTTTCAAATACCTGTTACCGCTCTGCCTGATGGATTCTTGCTCATCGTGAGAAAGTTCTCGACCTACAACGTGGTTTGGTTTTAATTGATTTAGAGGAATTCGTTTAGTAAGCGCTGATATTGAATTATCTCACACCAGTCGGCCTTGTGTCGGGAACAAAGGCCTGGCTTCTGTTTCTGCGTTTGACACACTTAAACCCTTAAGTTCTCCTTACTCAGCTGTTTGTAGACCTCCGTTTCCCCTCATTCCTGGAGCTGCTGACGTTCCCACCCGTTTCCTCCTGTTTGGTCGAGGCTTTTGAGGGACGAACCTGGCGCTTGTGTCCACGCAGAAGGCTTCAGTCTTCACACCAGAACGTCTCCAGAGCGTCAGTCGTGTTTATCGAGAAACATTTTGTGCCGTGTTTGAATCCCACCCACACACACGCGGACATTAGCATTCATTCACACATACACACAAAAACACACCAGAGAAGAAAGAGCTCGGCCGAGCCAAGTTCACCAGCGAGTTTATGGCTGGACCTTCTGTGAAGCTTCAACTGTATTATTTCTGGGTCACGAGGAGGTGGAGCCAATCATAGCAACTCTGGGTTTGGTGGCCAATCACAGAGCAGAACACACACAATCACTCTCACTACTTTCTATGGACATTTTTTTTTTAGGTTTGATCAGTAGAAGGAGGTGAGATGCTGGTTTGGAAGGAAAATGTGAAATTCAACTCCAAATTATTTCAGGAATAACTCTAGTGGCATTTCAACCCACAATTTGGCATTTTGAGATTCCAAGCTGTTGTTTCCCGTCTTTTCGTCTCAATTAGGTGAACTCCTGTTTGGACGACTTCAAACCTCCACTGGTTTTTTTCGGAGCCTGTGTTTCACTCAGACGTGATGAGCACAGTGAGATCAGCCAGACAGATATAGGTTCTGCGTTTGTCTGTCAGCATTGCAGCAGCAGGACTCATTACGGAATCGAGTTTGAGGCCCGGTTGTGGGTTTTTAACTTTTTTCTTGAATTTGCATGTTTCTTCACATGCTTGTGTGGGTTTCCTCCAGGTCTCCGGTTTCATCACACGGTCCAGAAACCTGCAGGAGACTGGTAAATTGTCGTAAAAATTGGGCTAAAGATGCCAACAATGCTAATGATAAATATATTTCAAATTATATAATGATACCTATTGATGAGAAATAAGTATGTTTTCGAAAAACCAAGTACAAGAAAATTGATTGTCCTTCAACAAGTTGGACATTTTCTTGAAAACAATCTTGAAACATAACATAACTAATAGAAATATTTAAAAAAAATTGTAATAAAAAGACATGTAATTGAATGTCTAGCATGGGAGTTTAAACCTTAAACTTTTACTCCTATAAAGACATAAAAATATATACTAAAATCAAAAGGCATCGTCCGTCTTATGGTGTCTGTAATTCGCAGCTATAACATTTACTACTGTGGCTTTAACTTTGTGATGAACCTAGTGAAAGTAACTGTGTGGCTTTCAAAACCAAGTCCAGTTTGTTCTCGATTGAAATCCGTCCTGCGAGAACGTGTTCTTCATGGCTTCTCGCAGGTCGCTTCATTCAGGAGATCTTCTGGAACAGAGCGTGAAGTCTAATCTCCTCCTGTACTAATCTCCCCTCGCTTTAAAAGCGCCCGAGGAAAAGACTCCACTGTCTTTCTTTGAGCCTCATTTGCATCTCACTGGTTATTTTTACATAAATTCAACATGCAAGCTTGCGTTTTCCGAGCGGGATTGTTTGTGGCGGGGAATTAAAGAGCGGCGGGATTTATTTGGCGCCATGTTTTTTTCAGCTTTGATTGGCAAGTGAAATCCCGCGTGAAGACGGGCAGCATCAGGAAGTGATAAACCTGGGCTTTTGCGCCAATAATTTGTCGTCATATGGTGGAATAGGAACGGTGACTTTACGCTTAATTACAACCACCTGCTGGAGCGGCGAGAACCCCGACTCAGCGCTTCAGGCCCGTCTCCAGCTGCTGGATCTACTGGGAGAAGCTTGTGATTGGCAAGTGCTGGTGTTATTCTTGGGTCTTGTGAGACGCTGTAAATCAGCCTGAACGGATTTTTTTTTACACGGCTGATTTTTCTCAGTCGGCGCTAAAATGTTGCCGCTATTTTCGAGTCTGGACGGGATCAAACGCTCCATTATCACATCAATGGACTGTTGTTGTGTGTGTTCTGACATAAACACAAGTGCCAGTCGGTGCCAATGGGCTCGCGGGCAGCTTTCTCGTTTCACGCCGTCCGTTGCTGTTCTTTTTCTGGGAATCGACTCACAAAACTCAAAAAACATTCATCGTATTTTTCGGATTATTAGATGCACCATCAATAAACGAAAAATTTCAAGTCCTTTTTTAACACATAAGGCTCTGAAAAGTAAGACTTGTGAAGTGAAATTGAACTTTCAAAAACAAGATTTATTACATTTGATAACAATAACGCAACATTGTTTCATCGTAAGACACGAACAAACAACACACACTCCATCCTCTTGTACCCTGTGTTACGTATTACTCCGCCGTAATGTTTACACAATCCATCAAGTGCAAGTTTGTAGAATCAAAGTTGTAATCAAAGATGCACTGAACATTTCAACTGTGGTAGTTGTAATTTGCGGAGTACAGTGTCAATAATGTTCCTAATTGACATTCATTTAACGTTAGTAACAGATTTCTGAGTCACATGTACCACAAAGTCAACAAAGTTTGAAAGCATTTTTACGAATTTCAAATGTTCCTTAACGTCAGAAAAATTGAGTACAGCGGTTTTAAAGCTTTTAGTAAGTGGGTTAAACCTAAAAGGATTCACTTACCTCTTCAAGGTCTCACAGAAAGACGAGTTAACCGAAGTTTCCTCAGCGTTCATCCTAATATTCTGGTTCAAAAATCTTAAATTTGTCTTGAAAGAGGCGAGTAAAGAGCCTTGGATGAACCTTGTGTGACCCTCAAGATCAGACACGCATCTTATAAAACCTTCTTCCACAAAGACATTTTCTTTGCTCTTTAATTTTGCCGCTGTTTGTGTTAAAAACCTAATTCCACGTTTGGTTCTCCCGTGAAATTTGATGGTACATTTTTTTTGCAGTGGTCATGTGTTAACGCTGGAAAAGTGGCGTGTCACAGAATCCCGACATTTCTAGCTCTCTTGTAAGAATTGTAGAAGATGACATTGATTTGGTGGCTACTCAACATTTTTTTGGTCAAATTTGACCTGACATATGTATGTCTTCTAACCCGTGTGGCCTTGTTTATGTTGGTCTAGAGCCCGTGGATTCTGCTGAAGTGGTGGTTTCTTCTCAGCCTGGTCCTCTGACCAGCGGTCCAAACCAAACGCAGAAATTTCAAGGGGAACGCTCCCCATTCTGTTGTCCCACTTCCTGTTTTGTTCCAGCTTGAGAACTTCCGTCCAATCAATGAAGTCCCTCAGCACACGTGGTTTTGTTTATCAGTCTTGGCTTCTCGTGAAAGGGAAAGTGAACCACACCAAAGCGGAAAAAACACACAGTCTTGTTTGCGTCGACCCAAAGAAGGCAAACTCAGACTTTCCACGCTGAGGATAACCTCAACACGAGGCAATTAAAGGCATATAAACCGAGCATCAGCCTGTTAGAGCTGCTAAAACGTCATGCTCAGCTGCAGAAGAAGCCCATAGCATCGTTTACTTAAGTAGAACTAAAGCGGATCATGAAATAATTGGCCACGTTCTTAGAAGTCCGCAGAGTAGCAACAAATATGCTTAAGCCTTTTGGAAATGGTCTGAGATCCTGTAAGTGCTGAGATTTCTGGACACTGAAGGACTTTTATGGATGTTTAGAGTGCGGTAGTGTTAGCGTTGTGATTTGTTCGCCTGGGATCCGTCAGCATGTTCGTTCTCTGTCCTTCTGTGGTAAAAACCAATCGACTCGTGTCCCTTTTCGAAACATCTTTCTGGATGCCCTCCAAATGATCCCTATATTCCATCGTTTCTCCATCGTCTCCCAGTGTCCCATAAATCACCGTGATGTAATCTTTCTCACATCCGTTCCCACAGCGGCTGATTTAAAGCACTTCATAAGAAGACCAATGCTGGATGGTGACTGTTTTAGCTCCTACAGCAGGAATCATCCAAATTCTGGCCAGAAACGAAGAAGAAATCTTGTGCTTTTATTTTCAACGGATTTTCTCACATTATCCTCGCAGAAGAGATTAAACACGCTCAGTTTGTTGATGTCAGGATTCTCTGAGCATGTTTGTGTCGAACGTGACACATCTACTGACATCTTTCTCCCATGACCATTGGTGGAATGTTCCTGAGGGCACGAACAGGACTTTTACTAGACCTTGCTTTGAAAACCTTCCGTCCCTGATGATCCCCCCAGAGATCCTGTAAAAGACCGGAGCCTAGAACGTCTTGTCCTCTTGTTTGCTTCCGATTAGACCAGCAGCATTTCAACCAAAGCTTGATGTTAGAAGAAATGCTGTCTCCATAATTCTAGAAAGTTGTTGTTGTTGAGGACATTTAGGTGGTTTGACCTGGTTTGCCATGATTCAAAGATTTGCGTTGGTCCAGAGTTGTCACTCCATTGTCATCATTCCACCATTGTCACTCCATTGTCATCACTCCACCATTGTCGTTACTCCACCAACGTCACTCCTCTGTTGTCATTCCTCCATCGTCTCTACGACATCATCGTTCCACCGTTGGCGCTCAACAATCGTCACACTTCTTTCTTCGCTCCACCATTGCCACTCCACTGTCGTCACTCCCACGTTGTTGCTGTATTGTCGTCACTCCATCTTTGTCACTCCACCATCCTCTCTCCATCGTTAATCTACTATGGTCATTGTCACTCCATTATCATCATCATCATCACTCCACCGAGTTCACTATATCATCGTCCCTCCGCTCTTTGTCTCTGTCTAACTCAAATTAGACTTTTTATTTTGGCATACAGCCAAATAAATATTATGAATACAGTGGTACCTCTCTTAACGAAGGACTCTCTTAACAGAAATTCCATATAACGAAAGTTTCTGTCAATAAAATATCGTCTTTTAACAAAATTATTTCCTATAACAAAAGGCGACAAGATTACGCAAATATATATTTTTCTTACCGCAAGTCTTTATCTGTTCCGTGTTTGCCGATAGGAAACAACGTAGGCGGAAATGCGCGTTCCCGTAGGCGGAAAACCTCTGCCATTGGCTGAGAAGCGAATGTATGAGATCAAACTAGGGTCAAAAAGATGAGTGTGCGAGCAACGAGGAAGGCATTTTTGTGAATGAATGAAGCGCAGTCACATAGAACTCAATGTATACGTTTAAATATCTCTTATGTAGCACGATAAATTACATAGGTTACCAATATTTTAACAATTATATAAAAATGTTGTCCGAATTTACGGATCCTTGGAACGGATTAGGGCTATTCCATGCAAAACGCGGTCCGTACCACAAAATGTTCATGTAACGAAAGCGCTGTCAGCACAATTTAATTTCATTAATAGAGGTACCACTGTACTTTCAAATTCCGAATTTCAAATTGGAGTGAGATTTACACTGATATTCCAGTAGACCGACGTGTAGGGGTTAAAGTAAACGTGCTCATTTACGAGGAAGTCCAACTGTTGAGCTTCACCCTCATGAGGCAAATGATCCGCTTCTGAGGTTTGATGTGTTTGTATCCCAGCGTGACTTCGGCCTGAAACCCAGTCGCGCCTCCAGCTCGATCAGATCTGCCTCGGCCTCATTACAGCATCCGCATTCTCTCGCCAGTCTGGGTAAGACAGTAGCTCTGGTTTAATAAGTGTGTGTGGATTAGAGTTCTGAGAGCTGAGACGGGATTTGGATTTGTTGACTTCTTTTGCGATGGATGGTTGGCACGCGCAATAAAATAAATGCGGGATTAATCTTGAGCTCTGGACTTGATTTGTCGCCGCACTTTGGGCGATTCTCACACTCCGTCATGTTGGTGAGGGCGAAAGGAGATTACACCCACAGCAGAGAATGTTTGCCGTTTGACAGCTTAGATAGTCGCTCAAGCCCAGACCAAACAGCCGAATCTGCTCGCTTTTTTCCCGACCAGCAGTGGTGGGATTCTGAAGCCACTCCAGCGTGTTTGTGAAAGTGACTAAGTGCTCTTCCTCTGGCTTTAATTAGAAAACGTAAACCAGGAGCTCTCTTCCTCTCCGACAGATGCTCTTTGAGTTTTTATGGCCGGTTTTGTCGGCACAACTAAGTCAACACTGGGCGTCCTACACGGGAAGTTCTCGCGTGGAACTGAAGCTCATCAGGAACACATCCTGCCGCGTTTAACGGTGTGTTTTTCGAGCCGCTCTGGAGGCGAAGCTGGGTGAAGGTACTTTAGGACAGTAGGATGCAAGTTTCCGTGATCGTTTGAGCGCTTTAACAAGACTCTGAAATTGTCAGCAGATGTGGACTTGACACCATTAAAAAAAGCTCGAGCACAGTTTAAAATCGAGAGCGGTGCTTGGGATTTAGTACAAACCTTTTTTGAGGTGAAGAGGCTCCACTGGTTTAAAGCGATTGTGATGTCACGTCTCTTCTTGTGATGCATTATGGGTACTTTTTCCCCGCGTACTGAAACTTTCCAAAGGCGTTTGGCTTTTGATCAATATAGGTTCTAACCGCTCCATTCATTTTCTGGAATGATTACTTTCCATTTCTGAGTCGAGGGGAGCAAATTTTTCCGTTTCAAAATCGTTTTTTTTTTTGAGAATTAGAATTAAATTTTCGCATATTTTTATTGGTCTGTCTAATGAAGACGGCGAGTCTTTAAGCAAAGCCTGCAAAGCGCTGACAGAGAGTAATAAGTGATAAAAAAAATGGCAGACAGTGTTTTCTACATTAAATAATGATGTCTGTGATAATAATAAAAGTACAGTATATGTATTTAGTATCAAGTAAAACAATGTCAACAACTGAAATCACAGGTAATGAATGTTTAAAATAATTCACAGTACAAACTTGACTGATTTTCACACATTGTGTCACCATTTGCAGAAATTGTGTAAAAACAAGTGGATCACAGTCCAATGTAATACTATAATTTGCTTAAAAAAAGCCTACTGATTAATCATTGGAATAATCTATGACTAATCGATTAATCGTTCTAATAATCGATAGATTAATTGATTCTCGAAATATTCATTTGTTGCAGGCCTAGTAACCAACCAATCACAGACTCACCCACACAATCAAAAAACGCGCGAATCCAGAATCTTAGTCAGCCCAATTCTTATAATTATTCTAAACTATATAATAAACGCGATATAAATGGAAAAATGTATGATACTGTAGACACCACTAGTAGTAAATGATCTTGTGAATCGCCGTATTATCAAAGCAGATTTTCCTCCGAGATAAAGGTTGTGTTGGATCTGACGGAATCTTCCAGGTCATTCCTCTGTAGAACGCTTGAAAGGCAAAAGATTTGGGGGAAATAATCGATCCGCGTTGGAAACTAACTGCTAGGAATATTTCTAAGAGATAAACACGTCTACTGTTTTATCTTCAGAGACTTCGGTCTCTACCATCAGTGAAGATCTAGACTTCTCTTAAAGCCTGTTTTGACGGACTTGATCAAGTCGTTCCTCTTATAATCACTCGGCTTCAAAGGCTTGTTTTGATGCCCTGAACCTCGTCTCTCTCACGGGACGAGCGCCTGCCTGGCCTTGGGGGCTAAAAAGGGAGAGGAAGGGAGCGTGTGAGGAGGGGGTCTTAATGAAAGACAAGAACAGAATGCTTGAGTGTCTGAGGAGCGGTCATTATCACAGCACTGGACCTTACAACTCCTTCAACACTTTCTCTCCCCAAGGGATGTTGCCCGAAGCCCCCGTCAGCCACCTGCTGCAAGGTCCGAGGAAACCTGGGCAATTTCGATCGTATTGATCTGGGGTCTTAAGAAGATCAGTGTGTAAAACCGATGTTGAGCTGACGTGTAATTGGGTTGGACTGCTGTGATGTAGAGGGGATGTGAAGGTTGATGGGGATCTGGGGCTTGGTTAAGGCTTCTGTGAAGGCCTGGACTCTATGCCACAGTAGACTGCTTGAAGACAACAGAAATACCACAGTAGACTGCTTGAAGACAACAGAACTACCACAGTAGACTGCTTGAAGACAACAGAAATACCACAGTAGACTGCTTGAAGGTTACCTAAATGGGAATAGAACCCACAACCTTGGTGCTGCTCACACCCGCTCTACAGATTGAGTTGTTAGAAATGCAAATACATGATCTACTCTGTGTTGGCAATGTGGGCTTCTTTGATTGTGGAATGTACCAGTTTGGGATTCGAATCTGCAACCTTTTGGTCACAAGTCCAACTCTTTATGTCACAAGTGTAAGATTTTCGTTGTTGGGACAAATAAAGATTTTTCTTCTTCTTCTTCTTCTTCTTCTTCTTCTTCTTCTTCTTCTTCTTCTTCTTCTTCTTCTTCTTCTTCTTCTTCTTCTTCTTCTTCTTCTTCTTCTTCTTCTTCGTCTTCTTCTTCCTCTTCTTCCTCTTCTTCCTCTTCTTCTTCTTCTTCTTCTTTTACTACTAGGTGGTTGTTTTGCTCATGTAGGGTTGGGCGATTATGCCAAAATTCAAAATCTCGATTAATTGAACAATTCAACACGATTACGATTAATTAACGATTATTTTAGTTATTTATATTATACAATAAACATACTCATATTAAATTGAGAGATTTTTGAGCAAAGTGTGCTTGATTTTAAAATAATTGAAGGAAACACACACAGATCTTCTACATGATTGTTTTTTGAACAACTGAAATTAAAGCACACACAGTGACTAAATCATACAATCACTTTGTTCTTGTAAAAAAAAATTAAAATAAATAACTAGCACATCTGGGAACAGAATAAATTATTTGTTATTTTCTCTTATTGACATGGGACATGAGCAGTTCTCTCCTAAATAAATAAAGTCATATTTATAACATGATATGATTTATAATAAGACAAATCCTGTGCATTTATTGCGTCTGCTGTAAACAAATATTTTAATGTAAACAACAGATTGTTGTAATGAAGGTTAAACACTGTTACATGAGGTGATCTTAGTGATGTTGTCACTATGTGAACATGAATTTACTCATCAGTTCTTAGGAAGAAGCGCGAGCATGTTGAACTCTTTCGCGTTTGGTGTTTAATTCGAACTGAAAAGCTGTGTGTTCAAATGAAGTACACTGTGTTTTTTGTTTTTTTTTTTTATAAGTCAAGCTGCTCATGAAAGCTCGCTCCACGAGCATCTGGCCTCCACATCCGAAAGTTAAAATAATCGAAATAAATTTGAACGATTGTAAGTTCGGAATTTCGATGAATCGCCCAGCCAGTTGTTTGAACAGTTTTGTCTGTCTTCTCGTATTGGGCGGTGCGGTGGCCAATCACAGCCAGGACATCCCGTTCCTCATAGACGGAGTTGACCAAAACAATTGACCAAAAATGTGTGTGCGCATCCTTCATTGCCTCCATCGGAAATCAACTCTGCATCGAGCGTCGGGTCATTGTTCTGTAAATAGCCGCCTGAAGAGGAACCGTTGCTTCTGGGAACGATGAGCACGATGCAGATGCCCTTTGAGATCCATTGTTCAAACCCCTTGTGGTCCAAGATAGTGGGAGCGATGTTAGTAAGTGCGGAGGACATAATTAGAGACGACTCGGATTGTGAGGTCAGAGGAAACAGATCAATTTGACCGGTTGTGACCAATCTGTCTACACTGGACCATCTTAAATGCCATTGATTGGACAGTGAAAGGTTCTTTAATGGAACTTCTCGAGTGGATGCAAATGAGAGATAGTGTGATTGAAGTGGCTGCGATGGAAGGAATCTCGTTTGTATCTCGATCATTGTTGGCAGCTCTGCAGCGGTCGACATAATCAATGGCTTAAAGGTTTTAATGCTTAGCCAGGAATTGTTTAATACTTTCCGTCTTTTTGTACTGCTCTGCTTTTTGTAGACGTCTGACAAAAACACATTATATGATTGATTATTATTATCATCCATGATAATAGAAACCAAATGTTTCATATACATTGTAAGGGAATATTCATGTTTGTGAATTGCACAGAATGATTAATGACGGGTAGAAGGAAAGATGGACGGAAAGACAGACACGGAAAAGCAGATGGATGGATGGATGGATGAAAGATGGATGGATGGATGGATTGATTGATTGATTGATTGATTGATCGATCGATCGATAGATAGATAGATAGATAGATCACACTTTCACTCATGCTGTTGGACAATTTTTCAGACTCAAAATTGAATTGTGTCATCCTGAGCAACAACACTAGATAAAAATGCAACATTTAAAATTGGCAATACTATGTAAATGAGGGTCTCAATAGCACTTTCTTCTTTTGCTCTTTGACTATGACTCAAAGTTGCTTATCTTGTATCGTACGGCGTCTGCGAAACACTTGAGGAATTTTACCGCGCGGCTGATCGACTCTGACAGCAAGAATCCGCGACAGCTAATTAGCCTGGAAAGCTGATGAATTATTCATGAGCTCAGAGACGAATCTAGATTAGCAGTTTGGAGAACAACACTAGGTGAAGCGACAACCATCTTGGCCGTTACACCGTTAAGCCGTTACACCGGCTTTGCTCCGCGCACGGAGGTTTAGTTTGATTAAAGCCGTTGTAACGCTCAGTCTGTCCCGTGTTGATGCTGCACAGTGAAGGATTCCCAGTCCAAGATTCCCAGTCTAGCGCCATTAATAAAACATCTCCAGTCTTTACTTCACCTGCCTTTCGCCTCCATCTTACCTTCCTCAGTCTGATTGACTCTTCGTCTTGAGCTTTATTCAGTCGGTTTCATCGTGTCACTCTATTTGCAGAGGAAGATCAGACGCAGAGAAGATCTTCAGCATCGCTTGACCTGAATCCTGACCAGCATCCGAGGAGCCATGGTAGGAGATTTCACTCTTTACTTGTGTGTGAGAATGTCTGTAGGTTCATGAAGGAACGACCGTTTTACTGCTGACGTTTATATGCAATAGATTTGAGATGGATTGATGGATGAATGGACAAATAGATAGATAGACGGACTGTGTATGAACTGAAATAGAGTGATAGATCTTGGTTGAATAGATGGAAAGACGGACAGACAGATGAATCGATAGATAGATAGATAGATAGATAGATAGATAGATAGATAGATAGATAGATAGATAGATAGATAGATAGATAGATAGATAGATAGATAGATAGATAAACATATAAATAAACAGATGAACAGACAGAATCAATAGATAGACAGATAAACATGTTGACAGACGGATAAACAGAATATATAGATAGACAGACATACAGACAGACAGACAGACAGACAGATAGACTAACTGTATATGCAATAAAGTGATAGATCTTGGTTGAGTAGATGGAAAGACGGACGGACAGACCGATGAATGGATTGATGGATGAGCAGACAGAAAAACGGGCTGAAGGATCAATGGATAGATGGAAAGTTGGATGACGGACAGAAAGACAGATTTATGGATGGATGGACAGACGGACAGATAGATAGGTAAACATTCATAGACAGATGAACAGACAGAATAGATAGATAGATAGATAGATAGATAGATAGATAGATAGATAGATAGATAGATAGATAGATAGATAGATAGATAGATAGATAGATAGATAGATAGATAGAAAGTAGGACGACGGACAGAAAGACGAATAGATGGATGGATGGACTGACGGACAGGTAGGTAGGTAGGTGGATGGATGGATTGACGGACAGACAGATAGACAGACAGGCAGATAGAGAGAGAGACAGAGAGAGAGAGAGAGAGATGGATGGATGGACGGACAGACAGACAGATAGAGAGAGAGAGAGAGAGAGAGAGAGAGAGAGAGAGAGAGACAGAAACCTGAATAAATGAATGGATGGATAGAAAGTAGGACGTCGGACAGACAGATATTCGGTTGGTGTAAGGAAGTTGGGAAGCACTTCTGATCTCCACATTCCTCCAGCTCATCAAACACATGAACTTCAGCAGCGGGTGAATACAGTCAAAATGTGGACGGCTGGAGTTTTTCTCTCGCCGGACGATCAATACGTGTGCATTATAGCGCAGTTAATGAGATGTGGGGTGATGAAGGTGAAGGTGTTCTTCTCCATCAGTCCCACGCTCCTCTTCTTCTCCACATCCATCCATGCATTCCAATCAGAGCGTTTCACAGCCTCTTCCGGATCTTTCTGTCAACACACTCGGTTTTTTCCACGCGACTTTCTTTGCATCCAAACTGCATTAGAGTTCCTCGCACACGTGTGGAGAGGAGCTAAAGGTCTCACTGACAGAAACATACACTGCCAACGTCGCCCGTCTCCAGAGGAGATGGAAATCGTGCGTTTGCGGCTTTAAAGCGTGAGACTTGATCACGAGTCTCACCGTCTGGAAGCTGATGGAGATGCGGGTCTGACTGAGAAAAGGCCTCGTTTGGTTCGCCTCGAGGTTTTTATTAATTGCGTAGGAGTGATCAGTATGGCTATTGGCTGTTGAGTTGCTGTTCTTCGTTATTCTCGTTTTTATTGTGACGGTTTTTTTTTTTCTGCGGTTTGTCGTGGAATGGACTTTCTGAACAAACGTTGTCCAAGCTTCTTCTGTGTTATCATTGGTCATCTTTTCAACGTTTTATTTACACTTTCTTTTTTTTACAGTTGACTATCTCATTTTTTTCCTTTTCAATTTCATTTCCAATAATAACATGATTTTTTTAAGCGATAACAGGACTTTTAGGTTTTTTATTTTTTAGGTTTATTTTTAGCCTGCTGATGTCACTTCCTGTTGCACGCTATGTTTGTAGTTTCGCTTATCAGCTGAGAACTTTTACTTAAAATGATCAGTACTTAGCCTCTTTTGAAAATTCTGGTGAATTTAATCTAATTGCGATTTTCAATCCATAACTTTACATTCAACTCCCTTACAAATGCACTAAATAGTATAATAAAACTTAAAGGTTTTTTTTTATGTAAAAATTACTTTACTGTTACTAATAATATGTAATCAGTTTCATTTCATTTGAAAACTATTCCTTCATTTTTCAACAATTACCTGCTTTTATTTTACACTTGTTTAACAAAAAAAATAGTTTTACAATAATAGAAAAGACACATCACAAATACACTAAACCAGTCAAAATTAACGCATTTATTATGCTTTAATAATTATAAGAGGAAAAAATGAAATACAAGGAATACATTAAATATGAATAATTATTTATTACATGAATACATTAAATATGAATTATACAATATAGTTTTGAAAAAGAAATACTGGAAAATATTATATTATAAATGTGCACAGTGTGTGTGTGTGTGTGTGTGTGTTAGCACATCTTCCTGCACGTCTGATCTCTTTGCCAGATCCTCAGATGAGATCAGTGCACCAGCGTTTTCCACCATTTTGTTATTTAATCATCTGACCCAGAAGATTCTCCAGGAATTTCTAGGACATTTTCCGCTCCTGCTAGATCAACATACAGTCTTTGTGAGCTCTCCGTCACTGGAGGAGCACATGACTCCACTTATTGTTTATTGTGCCACAAAATCCTGGAGAAATGTAATGTTGCTGAAAGGAATGTGTCCTCAGATGAGAAGATACGGTCCAACACCAGGTTTCTCTGGACGTTTTTGGCATTCACGCTTCTCCAGTGTTGACTCCCAACATATTAAGGCCGTGGAGCTTCTACCAACCAGAGTTAATTTCGTTGACGAAATATTTTCGAACAACACTTTTTTTTCCCTGACGAAAACGAAATGAGAACAATATTGAAACTCCCGCTAAGGGTTGAAAACTATAACTACATTTATTGACACTTTTGTCAGATATATTGGTTAATTTCACATTCAACGCAATCTTAAAAAAAATCTGTATGGGCAAAAATACAACACACCTGAAGCGCCATCTGCTGATGAAACTTCTTTTTTCACCGTGCAAATATTTGTTACTTATAAACGTGATGCAATTATAATTGATTTTATTTTACTGTGTTTAACTTCCTCTTTGCTATGAGAATACTTTTATTTGGATTGAAAGAAAAGTTCATAAGAATAAGTTCAAGAAAAATAAACATTTTTCCAAATAAGATCTTTGTATATATTTTCTATGTTCATAGTTCATAGTATTCAGATTTCATAGACATAGCAACTTGAGTAAACATTTAGTATATATAGCGCCTATTAGTGTTGACTAAATCTATACTCTAATTTGGTCGACGAGTAAATGTTGTGGTATTTAGTCGACTAAAATTAGACTAAAATTAAATAAAAATGAAGATTAATGAATTGGGACTAAAACAAAACTGAGTTTTAGTCAAAAGTAAACTAAAAAACAAAATACAGTAATCCCTCGTTTATCGCAGTAAATATGTTCCAAGCCCGACCGCGATAGGTGAAAATCCGCAAAGTAGAGGCAAAACATTTACGTATTTATTTAACACTTATTCAGACTTTAAAAACACTTTTTTTTCCGTCTCGAGCCGCTACGAGCATCCTCCGCCGAGATACGGTCGGGAAAAAATAAATCCGCGAATATACGTAATAAAGAAAAAAAATCCGCGAAGCAGTGAATCCGCGATAGTTGTACCGCGAAGTAGCGAGGTATTACTGTAAACTAAAACAACTGTAAAAAAAAAAAACTGCTACCAACATCACGTTTCACTAATGGTCTCCACAAGGCTTGTGGTGGTCCGAGAGCCATCGCTCATTAGGTCCGTAGCCCGAGCTGAGCTGCTTCTCCAGATGGTTTCTGATCTCCATGTTTGCTCCGACAGGAACTGGTGTTAAGTGGTTACGCAAGAGAGCGGGGTGAAAGGTCAGCTCCCCCTCCCCCGACCCCCAAACCTTATCACTCCAGCTCCTGGAATCCCCAGAGCTCCTACACAAGTCCGGCTCTTGCTTCGTGCTTCCAACTTTATGTGTTTTTCCCTTTTCGGCTCCTTGGCCAAAACACACACTTTGGCCGCTTCTAAATGCGGCGACGGCGAGGGGAGTGTGTGAGCTTTACATTCTTGGCTGTGTGTGTGATGTTTGGCAGGAAATGAGAAGAAGATACGGCCTCTTGTGCAAAATAAACCAAACTGTTGGACTTTTGATGACTTTGGGTCGACGTTCCGAACGACGCGTTTGTGCGTCTTTTATATTGCCGTGATCCAGACATTGTTCTTTTGAGGCCGGGGCGGCTTGACCCACTGTTTTAAATTTGTAACATATAAAAGATTATTTACCATATTTTAACATTATTTTACTGTACACTCATGTATCGTTTAAAAATAGTTACCGCATTTGTACTGTATCATCTTTTAAAAAGTAAGACGCCGGGTTGTGAGCAAAAACTACATTTTCAAAAGCTTTATTAAACTCATAATTAATAACTCACTTTCTCAATAGCATTCACATTAAAATTCTCTTATTCTATTCACAGTCTCTTTACATTGTCATAGTTATTGATAGTAACAAATGTAATTAATTATTAATAATAATAAAAACAAAAACGAATGAGCAATAACAAAAGTGCTTTATCTCTTTAAATTGTTCAGTTATAACAGATGTAAAATGTTGTAATAAATGTATGATGTAATGAAGAAGTGAAATGTAATTAATTACTAATAATAAAACAAAACTATAATATACAAAATTATAAAACAAAACAATGTGTTATATTTATTAACATAAAACGTTATAGTACCTTTTTTCCTAACACTCACTAAATCATTGTTCAGTTGCAGCATGCTTTAATCATTACATATTAATAAAAATTATTAGTAGTAACAAAAAACGATTTTTCATTTAGATTTCTTGGATTACTATGGTATGTATGTAATTTTACACCATATCGCAATGGCAAATAATTCTCCAAGGTATTAACGTATTAATGAGAATATCAGGTTTTTATCATTATGTAGCACATTTCAATAATTACCGTAGTAAGTACACAAACAATTTACAGTAATCACTAATGTAACTCTTAATGTAACATTCTCCAAACAGGATTGAGTTGTTACAGTTGAACAGTCCATTTTTCCTTTTTTTTCCTGGATTTTATGGCTCCTTATAGTCTGAAACTAGAATGTCTTCATCCTGTGATTAAAGATCTGCAGTGTTTTCTGGAGCTGGAGCGTACCAGGCTACGGAAGACGTCCTGTGTTTTCTCACTGACGGACTTTGCTAGATAAGTATTTTAAGAGCAAAGGAAAGGATGACACCTCTCTTCCAGAAATATCCTGTAAATATCAAGTGAACTTTAGCATCATCTCATCAGCCACGTCTGACAGACATCTCATTTATGCGCTCGTGATGATCTCATCACACTTGACTGTCACTGTGAAGACGTGATCCATTTTGTATTGATCTTGGTTGATCTTCTCAATCTGGAGCTGTTTAATCTACTGTGTGTAGTTACTCCGAGCTCAGCGTTTACTAGGTTGCATCTTCCATACCTTTACGTTCTTGGAGGTGGACATGGATTTGATGGTTATTTGGATCATTTAAGTGGGTTAGGATAGAATAAAAAAATAAAACTGTCCATCATTGGGGCAGTATAGTGGTCCAAGCATCATCCATCCATCTATCTAGTTCCTACTGCTTACTCCATTTCTGGGTCATGGGGAGCTGGAGCCAATCACAGCCTCTCTTGGCCCGAGGTGGGACACACCCTCTGTTTGTGGTGAACCAATCACAGACTAACAGACACACACATTCCTATAATAAATGCCAATGTAGATCCTGTTAATCGCACACTGAAAAAAATTAAAAACAGAACGAGTAAAAATGAAATCAAGTAAAATTATCTGCCAATTGCTTGAAACAAGACGAAAGAAAATTTCAGTTCTTGATCTTATTGGCTTTAATATACCAAAAAGTAGCTAGATTCTTAAAATAAGAAAATGTGACACGACTTTAATTGTTTCAGGAAGTTCTGTGACATTTTAAAACATAAAATCTACTTTGAAAAATGTCTCGATTTAGTGCAAAATAGACTTAAAATTTGCGATTTTTTTTTCTCATTTTCTACGACTTCATCCTTTAAGCATGAAAATTCAAGTCCTATTTTCTTGAAATAAGCAAAGTATAAAAAAATAATATCTCACTCTTAATCCTGAAATAGTTCATTTATCATGTAAGGAAAAATTAATTTCAAGGTTTTTTAGCTTGTCAAGAATTGATCCTTTGCAGTGCAGTCGAATTAATTAATAACAAATTAATTTCCGCAATAAACAGGAATAATCCCTAAAATTCTGCCTTAAGTTTAAAATCTGAAACCCAGAGATTGACTTAACTTACAAACACCCAGGACATTTTGTCAGGCTGCTTAAAATCACACAGACGCTGTTGCAGATGAAGCGGAAAGCGAATTACAGACGAGATTTACGCTGTTTTCCATCGTTCCATAAAAACCAAAGGAATGTGCAAAAAAAAAACGAAAAAGAGAAGTCATATCACATGTTGAATAAAACAGTAATAAAGTGAAGCGGCAAAAAGCCACTGGCGCTATTACAGGGGTCTACAGTATTCCAGTAAACCCAAATGTAATCGAATAATCTCATTTGTGATTTGAATCAAGACCAGCTATGGTCATAATCCAAACCATTACAAGTCCTGATGATATATTAGTCGTCTTGTGCCGCGGGGTCAGAACTCGTTTGTGCTTCAGACGCTGGTTTGATCTGAATCAGACGCTTGTTCTTCAGTCACATGACCTGCCGGCGTTTATCGTCCCATCCAACGTTTCAATTTCCTCAAAGGACAAGAAATCGTTGGATTCTCACGACTCGCCTCATTCCGAGAGCGAATTAATCTAGGAAAGCTCTCGGTTTAGTTCATAGCTCGATCTCTTTACATTGTTCAGTTTTAACAGTTATTAATAGTAAAAAATGTAATTAATTATTAATAATAAAAGCAAAGCAACGTGTAGTATTTCTTAGTAAATTGCTTTTTTATTTTTACTGTATCTTTGTAACTTTGTGTCTGCTTTTTAATCTTTAGTCACACGTAAGACACTGAATTATAAGCAAAAACGAAATTTTCAAAAGCTTTATTGAAGTTATAATTAATAACTCAATAGCAAGTGAGTTATAATTAATACATTTCTCAATAACATTTACATTTAAAATCTCAACACCATTAATATTACATTTGCAATCTCTTTAAATTGTTCAGTTGTAAAGGTTATTAATAGTAACAAATGTAATTAATAATAATGAATAAAACTAATAAAACAATGTGTAATATTTTTTAAAATAAAACCTTTTTTCCTAACACTCACTAAATCATTGTTCAGTTGCAGCATACTATAATCATTAAGTATTCATAAAAACGATTAGTAGTAACAACAATTATTTTTAATTTAGATTTCTTCAAACTCTTTCATAATTACATATTATGATATGTAATTTTACACCATATCGATTAGTACCGAGGTAATAACGGACTGCTTGAATGAACACTGCTTTACTGTAGTAGTAATAATAATAATAATATTCTGTTACAACTGAACAATGTTTAGGGAACGTTGGGAGTTTTTAACATTTTTAGTATGTAACACATTACAATAATTACCGTAGTAAGTATACAAACAATATACAGTATACAATATACGGTCACTTTTTTCACTAGTGTAACATTAATGCAATCTGAATCAGACGGTGGTTCTTCAGTCACATGACCTGGCGGCTTTTGCAATCCA
>CM051499.1:26378982-26422326 GCA_028031935.1 Paedocypris micromegethes | reverse complement strand
AGAGAGAGAGAGAGAGAGAGAGAGGGAGAGAGAGAGAGAGGGAGAGAGAGGGAGAGAGAGAGAGAGAGAGAGATAGAGAGACAGAGAGTGAGTGAGTGAGAGACAGAGAAACAAACGTGCTAAACTGTATTAAAGTGTTTATATACATGTACAAAAATCTAATTCATGAATGTGTGACGGTGTCCACGATTTTGCAAAATCCATATTGTGGCACAACTCAATACCGGTTTTCACACGGAACGTTGTCCTTGAGCTAATGGTGCTGCGCTAGTTAACAGACTAGCAGTGATGAGCGCGCTGTATATTAATCACGCTCGAGTTGTCAGACTCAAGGAGATTCTACACAAAAAGGGAAAACCAGTCTCGGTAGTGACTGAGCGGCTCTAACTGTTTTGTTCTATTAATTTTGATCGTTCGAAGCATCTTTGACTCTGGCTAAACGTTAAATCTTAGGAATTAGATTGTTTTTCTTATTCTGCCATGTTATTTGCCATGTTCTGTAGGTTCCGTGCTTCTTGGTACCACAACTTTTTCTCCGCTTGCAATTTACACTTTAAGTTTAAAATGAAAAAGTCCACTAGTCGTATATTCTCAACTCAAAGAAAAACCCGTGAGTATTGTTAAAGTTGGTGATACTGCTGAAAATAATTCGTTTTATACTAGATATATGATCTATATTATATTTTATTCAATGTGTATTTATTTTTCGATTTTCACTTTGACGTTCATTGCCCTTTCTTGCACTAAATGGAGAAGTATTCCCAATTTCATTGTAACCATGTGATACAATGACAATACATGCATTCTATTCTATTCTAAAACAAACATCGCGTTATTTTCAACACATTTTGAAAATATTGATTTTATGTTGGAATGTTTTTGAACGTCAAACGTGTTTTTAAGTAACCTGTGGAGCATTTTTAATTTTTAGTCATTACGCAATTTTGCTTGATGAAACTCAGAATGCAGTTAATATGGCTTTAGTTTGCGATGTCCGTCTGTGAGGACTGTGGATATTTTATAGGACTGTGCGAACGATCGGAATATTCTGCTCCTCTGAAACTCGCTGTTCTGAAATTCTTTCCTACAGCTCAGCGAAAATTTAATTTGCCCTTAAATTTGTCCAACCGGAGTCTTGGAGAATTGTTGCCTCAACTTAACTTTATCTTATAGTTATACATATTTCGTTTGATTTTACACTGTCGACTTGTGCATCAATGGTAATTCTTTAAGTAACATTTGAACGATTAAATAATAATAATACATAGCGTATTTACGCAAATATAAGCACCTCTGTTTCGACGCTCAAAAACTTTGGAGATGCTTATAATTGACGATTTCAAATATGTGCGTAAATATACACACCCATTTTTCCATATTTCAAGTCTTTTTTTTAAACTTAATTTAACCAGAAATGTAAAAAAAGTTCTTTTTTTTTCTTTTTTTATGCGCCTCAAAATAAATCAGGGTGGTGCTTATATTCGCATGGTGCTTATATTTGCGTAAATACGGTATAATTTAGATAGATATTTAAAATAGAAATGCTAGGTTTCCTGACTTGACACTAAGCGAGCACGTGGAACTCTGCTAGCGTCCATCAGCTTTTACACACGTGTATATTATATTTATTTACGTAACAGCGCGCAAAGTAGGAACAGCTGAGCAGTGACGTCATTTTAACGCGCATGCGCAGCGTTGGAAAATCAGAGCTGTAGGAAAATATTTCGCCACTTTCTTTTGCTCCGAATCGGAACCCGAGTCCATTTTGATCACACGTGCCGTTGGTTTCGCGTACGTCGCCACTGAAGCGCGGCGGAATCCAGCATGTGGCGGTAATGTGCTGCATCGAGCGGCGCTCTGGGTTTGATTGATGATGCCTGCAGAGCCGTGAGAGTCTCGAGAGAAAGACCCTGTTTATTCTGCACTTTCTCCAAAGCCGGACCCCGTCCACAGACAGTTTGATTTATACTTCGATTCGCAGCGCTGCACAGCAGTGTGAGTGTGTGTTGTTGCGCTTAGCGAGCCGAGTTGTAGATACACACTTTCTGCCACGGATTATTAATGCCTTTACTCGGGGACGTCCGGCTCAGCGTGTCGCGCAAACTGGGTCGGCCGATGGAAGCTGGGATCTGTGCGTCTTAATAAAACCTCCTCCAGTTTGCTTTTTTTTGTAAAATCGACTTTGATGTATGACGGGAATATGCTGGTTTTGTATTTATTTTTTAAGACGGAGGGATGGTTGCAATATCTGTGTTTTTAAAGGTCAAGCTGACTTTTACTATAATTGGAATTTTTTTTTATTTATAGGCACCATTGACAGACACACACACACGCACACACGCACAAAGTTATGGAGCCAAGCCAAAAGTCCCCACAAGTGACCATAGGGCTCCACTTTACTATAAAACCCTATCTTGATCTAAATCTCTGTACACACACACACACACACACACACACCAGCCCAGCCAAAGGTCCCTACAAGTGACCATAGGGCCCCACTTTACTATAAAAACCTATCTTGATCTAAATCTCTGTACACACACACACACCAGCCCAGCCAAAGGTCCCCACAAGTGACCACAGGGCCCCACTTTACTATAAAAGATCTATCTTGATCTAAATCCCTGTACACACACACACACACACACTCACACACCTGCCAAGCCAAAGGTCCCCACAAGTGACCATAGGGCCCCACTTTACTATAAGAACCTATATTGATCTAAATCCCTGTACACAGAAACACACACACACACACGCACACACACACTTTTTATTATAAAATAAAATATGATAAGATAAGATAGACTTTATTAATCCCAATAGGGAAATTTTTTGTGTTCTCACAGCAGCAACAACAGAAAAAGAAAGAAGTTTTTAACAGAAACAAATAAAAACAATTTCAATGACAACAGGGAAGGCAAAAATGCAAATAGCAAAGAGAACAAAAGAAAGAAACAACCAACAGTAAAGAGGTTGTGCAAAAATATACACAATATAAGTACAATGTAAGACAAAATATAATGTGCAATTGCAAATACATAAATACATTTAAATCTAAATAAATACATTTATATAAATGAAAAAAAAATCAAGCTCCAAAAATAAAAAATAGCGCTATAAACTTGATTTATTTCCCGACAGGGAAGCGCCATGAACCGTGTCTCTTCTTTCGGAAGATGGACTCACTGAGCTGAACTAAAAGCATCTCAAGATAGATCCACGTCTGAAACCACTTTCATTCCCTCAGATCGGTCAAAAGAGCGTTTGAGGAAAGTTCTGCTAGAGCGTAATGGATCTTCATCCCGATGAGTGTGTGTGTGTCCGTCACGGGCGTCATGACGACACGTCTGGGTGTTTACAGCTCGATTAATTGCACGTTGGGAATCGGAAGCTCTTGACATGTATTTAGGGATGAATCGCGCGTGTAATACACTCCTCCGCGTACTGCCGGGCGTTAGCGCTAGCGGTTAGCACTCCGTTTCATTTAAGGAAAGTGGATGTGTAATAGACCTTCATCCCTCAGAGTGCTTTCTCAGCTCGAGGAGCGGCCTGAGAGCTTCCCCTCATTAATTACACTAAGAGGAAGGATTGCACGGCCGTAGCCATGTTAGCGTGCAATTCACTTTCTTTCAAAGCTCTTCCGATGCTGGATCGCTCTGAAGAGGCGAGTAAATCTGATGGAACGTTTTTTTTCAAGGTTATAAAAAGTTTCGATGAAAATGTGAAACCGTTCATGCCATTTGTCTGGTGCAAAGTACTTGAGTAAATGGACTTTGTCACTTAAGTATTTTTGTCTAATTTGTTGTATTCGTTTTGTTTTTTGTTGTGTTCGCTTGAATAGAGTATCAAAAATATTGGTGTACGTTTACTCTACTTGACTACATTTGTGATTGAGTATCTGTATTTCTACTCCACTACATTTGAATGGACACGACTGACTTTTGTTCTCTTTTATCTATTTTGTTCCGCCATTTTGAAACTTTACGGTGTTAAGTACATGCATAGTCCATAGCCTGAACACAGAGGAACAAAAGACATTGTTCTTTTTTTAACTGACTCTTTTTCCTCATTTTTGAACACAGATAAATAATAATTTTTCTTCTTTAAAGACTATTTTTACCTTTATTCGCATAGTGACTTTGCGTTGGTCTCGAACTAAGAAAAGTGTTATATAAATTAATAAAACCTCATAAATAAGGAGTTTCTTGTTTTCCACATGCCTTGGTGTTTTTGAGCCTGAACTCTGTAGGAGTAAAATACTCAAGTTCTTTTTAAGACTTTTACTCAAGTCGTCTTGGAATTGTTGACGTGTAGCGGAGTCATTTTTACAGTAAGGTGTCTGTGCTTTTACTCAAGTATTGTTGTTGTCGGCAGGGGCACGGCGAGGCTTCAGCGAGGGGGACGAGTGTGGAGGGCGACTGCCTCAGCTGCATCAAGTACCTGATGTTTGTCTTCAACTTCCTCATTTTTGTGAGTATTTACACTCACCTGAGCCTTTTTTCTGTTTCTGTGTCACGAGGAGCTGGATCGTGGCTGACATCATGACAGGTCGGCCTGATCCCACAGATCGGAATATTTAACATCTTCAGACACGTTTCATAAAAGTGTCGTTTTATGTGGAAAATGTCTCATTAATACGCAAAATAACCACATCACTTATTAAAACATCTAAAAGCAAACATCTTCACAATGACACAATATAACGCGGGACTGGTTTTGTCGCGCTGAATTAATTATCTCCCAGAAGCACAAACGGAGCCGTGTTCGCCAGGACGCCGACAATAAAACAACTTGTTTTCATTTGCATAAATGCTAATAAAATTCTCCAAATCCTCTTCTAAATCCGCTTTAATAAACTGGAACCTCCGCTGGTGTTGATTCAATCCCGAGACCAACAAAAGCTCCATTTGGCGACGGAGCGGAGCTGTTTATGACAGACACATCCTTGAGAAGCTTCCAGGTTTGCCTCATGTTTCTGTGTGGAGCTCTTATCTCTAAACCTGACACGCACACACACACACACACACACACACACAGGCAGGTTTATGAACAGCCTAATCACCAGCCGCTGTCTGTGTGATGGAGGAAAGGAAGGAGTCTGACAGGTCCAGGATTGTGAAAAGACCTCCAGAAGCTTCTAGTGCAACTTTAAACTCAATTTTTTTGGAAGCGAAGATCCAGAAGTACATATATTTATTTAGATAGATAGATACCGTTGTTGCGTGAATATAAGCACCCCTTTGTTTCGAATTTTTGACGCTCAAAAACGTGTTGTGCTTATAATCGCCTATTTTAAATATGCTAATTTTTCCGTATTTCAAGTCAGGAACAATCACATATAAACGGAAATACGTCGTCTTTTATGCAGCAACGCGCGTGTTCTTTAAATAATTGGTTCTGGCTGCACGGAAGGCTTATGGAGGCCTCTATGGAGGATTATGGGAGTTGAAGTTTTAAAGACTAGAATTGATTTTTTTTTTTTTGACTATGATATGAGTCACTAGTTAGGTTGGTTAAAAAAAGAAAGAACATTATGTATAAGAGAAAATTAACGTAATTTGACCAGAAATGTAATGAATATATAAACATATATCTCAGATATATCTAGCTTCTTTAACCAGCTAAACAGTTTCCAGCAATGCTAACATGGTCAAACAAGGGTTTTTCAATCATCCATTTTATATATATATATATATATATATATATATATATATATATATATATATATATATATATATGGCTCCATATATATGTATATAATAGGAGTGCAACAAAACACATGGTGGTTCAGGTTTGACCGCAGTCAACAGAGATGCTTCTGATTTTGAGAACAAAAATGTTTAGTTTTTTTTTCCGTTTCTAATTAAAAAAACGAGGAAATATAATCAAGTCTAATTCTAAAAAAGGTATCTGACATTTTAAAACAAAAAAGCAAATATAGATTTTTTTTATATGATAATTTAATTCAAATATCAAGTAATCTCTAAAAATGTTACATTTTTAACTTTTTATTCATCTTTTTGGAAAAACATTTTTTATTTTTAATGCATGTTTAGGTACAAATAAACACTGTAATGTTAAGTTAGTGTTAAATGCTAAGTTAAAAATCGTAGGTTTTTCCGGGTTCGGATCTGGACCGTGGTGCGCCATTTAGTGACCGATGTTCTAGTGTCTCCTACTGACGCTTTTCCTGGAGCTTTCGGTTTTGTAGAAACCCTACAACTTCATTATTCCCGCTTCAGCGGGTGAACTGGGCGGAGTTTATTGGTCCGGTCCGTTAAACGCGGGTGGTTGTGCTGGTTCAGAATGCTGGCGATGCTCCTGAAGCTGATTGGCTGATCTCTGCGTCCCCTCAGCTGGGCGGCTCGTTCCTCCTGGGCGTGGGCGTGTGGGTGGTGGTGGACCCCACTGGCTTCAGAGAGATCGTGGCAGCCAATCCTCTTCTCTTCACCGGCGTCTACATCATCCTGGCCATGGGGGGCATGCTGTTCCTGCTGGGCTTCCTGGGATGCTGCGGAGCCATTCGGGAGAACAAATGTCTGCTGCTTTTCGTGAGTCACGTTGAGCTTCCAAATCTCCACTGTTTTCTTATGGGAAATTTGTGCCAACGAAATGGACGAGAATTGCACCGATGCGATCAATAAACACTTGTCACGAGCTTTTGATCAGATTTTTCGCAGGCCAATCGGGGCTGAGAGCTGTGCGAGCCACGCCCCCTTGTGAGATTTGTGGTTAAACGCCATTGTGTACAAAGGACAATTTGTGAATAGGGAATGAAATGTCAGCAGATTCGAAATTCATTAAATTATGACACTAGCCAATCAGAAGCAAGCACTGTGAGAGCCCCGCCCCCATGTAAGATTAGTGGCAAAACACAACCGGAAAAAATGAAAATTTGTGAATTGTGCCTAAAATCCCTCTCTAATTAATCTTGATCTCACTACCCAACCACAGGCCAATCAGCATCCAGTGCTCTGAGAGCCCCGCCCCCATGTGTGATTTCTGGTTAAACGCCACTGTGCACAAAGGAAAATTTGTGAATAGTGAATGAAATGTCAGAAAATTCGAAAATCATGAAATTGTGACACTAGCCAGTCAGAAGCCAGCACTGTGAGAGCCCCGCCCCCATGTAAGATTAGCGCCAAAACACAAACCAAAAATTTATGAATTGTGCCTGAAATCTTGCAGCATAATAAATAATATTGATTTCACCCAGCCAACCACTGGCCAGTGCTGTGAGCCCCGCCCCTTAATGCGAATCATGCCTAGACAAAACGGAAATGCGTTTAAAATGTTCAGAAAAGAATGAAATCTCTGTGAGCAAATTCTAATAATGAGATTTCTCTAGCCAATCAGAGTTGAACGCTGTGAAAGCCCCTCCCCCAGGCCAGAATTGTTCCTAATTGCTACAGGAACAAATCCAAATTTGTGAATAATAATGAAATCTCAATTCCCAAATGTCCCAAAATGGGATTTTGAAAATAGTTAATGAAAAATGACACTTAATTCACTTGATTTTTTATTTCGAAAAAAAAAAAAAAACATTTTTGAGGCTTTTTTTTAACAAGCATTGCTGATATTTACAGGCTGCAATATAATTCCCTCGTCATTTCGTCGCCGTCTCTAGTCCAAACAGTCACTTTGTCTTCTAACAAGCATCGATCTGAGAAGTCAAGCCGACAACAATCAAAACGGTGTGAGAATCAAACGAAAGCGTGTGTCTTTCTCCCTCTAGTTCTTCATGCTGATCCTCATTATCTTCCTGGCGGAGCTGGCGGCGGCCATTCTCGCCTTCATCTTCCGGGAGCATGTGAGGAACATTTAACCGCTTTATATTTCTCGGGGTGGCGTTCCACGTCTAATGGCTTGGTGTGTGTTTGAACCTGTGTGTAGTTGACCAGGGAATACTTCACCAAGGAGCTCAAGCGGCATTACCAGGGCTACAACAACACCGATGTCTTCACCTCAACCTGGAACGCCATCATGGGCACGGTGAGTCACACCAAACGTTCCTCGGAATGATGGTGGAGGTTCTCGCTCATCCATGAGGTTTATGTCCACCCGTGTTCATTTTGTTGACCAAATATTTTCGTTTTCGTCAACGACACTTTATCCCTGGCGAAAACTAAACTATATAAAAACTTTTAGCGAATATATCGATATATAGAAAACTTTAGCTACATTTATTGACATTTATTGACCCGTCAACGAATAAAAACTGAACAAAAATGTCTTTCGTGACGACGTCCAATCATAACCAGAGCTTGTGGAGAAAGGCGGGTGGAAACGCAAAGAGAACCAATCAGGACACGGAGCCATAAATACAACACACCTGAAGCGCCATCTGCAGATGTAATCTTCTTTTTTTTTTCAAACATTTGTTACTTATAAACATGATGCAATTATACATTTTATTTGACTAAAATTCCGATTTGTTGAGGTTTCATTTATGAGAATACATTTATTTGGATTGAAAGAGAAGTTCATAAAAAATTTTTTTTTAAATGTTTTTCCAAATAAGTAAGATATTTGTAAATATTTGATATGTTCATAGTTAACTACATATTCTGAGACATAGCAACTTTAGTAAACATTTAGAATATATAGCGCCTGTATTTTTGTTGACTAAATCTATACTGTAATTTAGTCAACTTGAATATCGTGGTATTGAGTCGACTAAAATTAGACTAAAACCAAAAAAAATAAGATGACTAATTTGGGACCAAACCAGTTAATTTGGGACCAAACCAGTTCAAAAGACGATGACTAAAACTAAATTAAAAATCTTTGTCAAAATTAACACCACCTGGATTGGTGGTGAGACGCTTCTACAGAAAAGAAGAATTCCAGTTGACCTACTCGACCTTGAGCCCAGTTCAGTGATTTACTGGTATGTGTGTGTGTGTGTGTGTGTAGTTTGACTGCTGTGGAGTGAACAGTCCAGAAGACTTTGAGGAGAGCATCTTCAAGCTCATCAACCCTGCTGAAGTGGTTCCTGAGGCCTGCTGCCGTAGGAACAGTCACTTTGGGGAGGTGGGATTCAGTAACCGGGAGGAATGTCTGTCGGGAAGCATGCTGTACCGCAACAACAAGGTGGGTTTGACATCCAGAAAAAACACGCTGACGCTTTCCTAGCGCGGTAAACCGGTATTAACGTGAAATTTAACAGTATTAACGTGAATTAACCGGTATTCAGTATATCATGGACACCGTCACACACTCATGTTTTCATTTAATTTTTACACATGTATATAGACACTTTAATACAGTCTAACACGTTCGTTACAACTTTTAATGACGATTAGTCGCGGAGGCTTCAATGTTATTTTGGCTTGCCATAGCTCACTCTTTCCCGTTAATAATCGCGGTAATAATTCAACAATCCTTCAAACCATAATTCAAAAAGTTCAAACCATCAAAACTTTTTTTTCAAAGGTGCGATGTCCCACTTTATGTTTTTGATTAATGTTTGAAGTGAATCTTAACACTTGGAGGCGTGAAGTACCTATTTTAAGTCTTTTTCTGTTGTGACTGTGGTTAATGTGCTTATGGAACTGTTGTAATTTTGTTCTGTTTTTTTTTTTTTGTAGGGCTGTTATTCGGCGGTGGTAGATTATTTTGAGATGTACATATATGTCGCTGGCGCTCTGGCCATTGTTGTGCTTACGATTGAGGTAGAGTACGACATTTTTTCCCTTTTCTTTAAATTATTTTCGCTGAGAATATTTAAGTTGAATCAATGCTGCCCTCCTGTGGCCATTCACTAAAATGCAGTTGATAAATTGCGTTTAATAGAACGTAATAAAGTTAAATGAATAAAATGTTTCCAAAACTGGTGTAGGAAAAGAAACAAGAAAGTGTTCTTTTAAAACACGAACAATAAGGTTTTGGGAGTCTGAGAAATCGTTGCTTTGAAAGCGGAGGAATTTCTATGCATATTTTGTTAATGTTTTAATAACAGTAATTCACGAATATTCTGTTTTTCTTTCTCACCAGCTCTTTGCAATGGTTTTCGCCATGTGTCTGTTCAGGGGAATCCAGTAGATCAACAACTCCCAAGGACTTTAAAGATTTTAAAAGGCCGCAAAATGGAAAAAAAAAGAACTGAACCACGTATTAAAGAATGTTTTGTTCTGTTTTATAAATTTAAAAAAATGCTCACAGACCTGTGTCCTCACAGCTGGACCGTTGAGGAACAAGGCGAATAAAAAGGATCGTCAAAAAAAAAAAAAAGTGAGAAAACGTGAAGATGTAACGGGCTTCCGGTCCGCGTGTAATTCCGACCAGGTGTTAATTAAACCAGATGAAGCCTGAAGATGAACAGATGAAGGTGCTGCACTGAGTTTTGGATGAAGAATATTTATACGGTATGAAACGGCTTGTTTGTATTTTAACTCTTTAGATCCGATTCACTCTGCACCGTCTTTGAACGAAACGTTTAAGCACAGTGTGGATCGGTTTTGTGGACACAATTCGTAAGAGTTTGCCAATTGTTTTCGAAGTTGAATTTAAGATGTGTTGGTCGCCCGAGTGTGTAAAGTCAACACGTCGAATCTGTTCGCGTTCGACGCTCAGAGACGGGCACGCGCTTTCGTGCACGCGCGCGATTGCGAAAACAGTTCGCGAACTTTTGCGTGTCTTATTCAGGAATATCATTCCGCACGATATCCGTCTTGTAAAGTCATGTAAATATCCATAGTATCCCGACAGTGTGTGTGTGTGTGTGGGGAGTGTGTCTCTTGAAAACAAGTGCGCGGGGTTTTCACTTCCCGTTTTGTATTTTGGTGTTTGTTGGAATGATAATTATGTGATTTTTAGATTAACTTTGTGTATGCATTTGTACTGAAGATTAAATGAACATTAAAATAATATCCGGTCGTTCTTGTTGTTCAGTTGTTTTTTTGCGACGAATTCCGTTCATGGTCGTTTGAACAGTATATTAAATCTACCGCAAATAATAAAATCACAGTAGCATTACAGTTGTTTGTTGATTAAATGTACAAATGAATGTTTGCTCAATACTAGTGTTAACATGTTGAATGTACGATACGTTTAAGCCTGATGCTAATCGAAGATTAATCTTAATGAGGAAAATAATAATCATATTACGCACATTATAACACATCAAATCACTGGTTCATGAAGCTGAAGCTGGTAAAATAAAAAAAAAAAAAAAGCATGAAGCTGTTCGCTGGTAAAATGTTTAATGTCTAGTAAGACGATTTGAATAAAACATGTGCTAAATGACTGTGTAATTTACTTAAACTTAATCAATATATATATATAATATACAGTATTCACTTGACATTGAGATTTGAGTAGTGCTTATTTAAATAGTCAAACAAGTCTATATGGGTTAAATGCAGAGAAAAAATTTCCCCACTGAGGGACTAATAAAGGTTCAAAAAAAAAAAAAAAAAAAAAAAAAAAAAAACGCATTCAACTGTTGAACAAAAAAACATGACACAATGACGTGGTTTTACTGCCCCCGTGTGGCCGAGTCACAGCAGCGCCGTCGTTTCTAGCGGCTTTTCAGTTTTGGTTTTAATTTTAATCACATACGCAGGAAAAAAATAACTTGTTCTTGAACCAAAAAACCCTTTTTCGAAAATAAAATAAATTATATTAACACTATTAATTACAACAAATTACTATACATTTACTTACACAAAACACCAAGTTTAAAGATTTAGTGAGTTATAGTTCTAGACCAATTAAAACGGAACTCTGAAAATAGCCACAACTCTCATATAGTTCAATCAATTCAAAGATTAGTGAGAGAGAGCGTGTGTGTGTGAGATTGATGTGTGAGTGTGTCCCGCTCTGTGATTGGCCACCAATCTAGAGTGTGTCCCGCTTTCAAAGTTGCTGTGATTGGCTCCAGCTCCCCATGACCCAGAAATGGAAAAGCAGTTGAAAAAACAATTGGAATGAATGTGTTCTCAGCAGAAAAGTAAAGACACAAGTATTTTCAGAGGCAAATTTAATTGTCACAATTAGTACCAACATCGCCAGCCAGTAAATGATATCTTCACACAGCGAAGCGAAGGACCGTGTTAATAAAAGTGCACGCTTAAACAACACAACATAAAAAAGTGTAAAAAAAACAGGTGTAAAGTGCTTCTGGTGTCACCTGATCGTTGACAGTAGATGGAGTGTAATCTTACACGGCGGTTAATCCACGTGGAATCAGAGAAGAGAAGAGAAGAGAAGATATCTCTGTCTCCACTAAATCTGGACGCTCCACCATTAAGATCAAATGGAGACGTCAATCCCAGTAGAAGCCCAAGTGCAAAAGCCTTATTTAATTAACACGTTTATTATGAATATTATATGACGTAACATGAGACAAATCGGATGTAATTCCGACAAATTCCAACACAAAAGCTTGAAATGTTTTACTTATTTCTTCTGTTATTATTTACTGGAATTTATGTGGGTCAACATTTCTCCTATTTGGAGCGAAAAACTAAATCTGAAATGTGAATTTGAAATCGGAAGACCACGGCAAGATTCATGCGTTGACCGGAATGTGTACTTGAATGCGTAATCTCGCCATTGTGTAGAATTATTCAGTAGTTTTTGGATTATTGTGAATCATTTGAGGTCCAGAAAAGACACAAATGCTTTTATAATGAAAATTCCGTGTCCGGTGAAGTATCTGACTAGTTCTATTTCATGTTGTGCAGTTAAGTTAGTGCAATCTCTAGGTCGGCAAAGTACTCGAGTAAACTTTAGGAATTTTTGTACATTTTGTAAATATATAATGTTGACTGCGTGACTTTATCAAGGACTGCGTGGATTTAAAAATTGCTTATTTTTCTATTTTTCAATATTTTTCCGAGTACAAAGCAGCCAAAATTAGAGTTTTGTAAAAAAATAAGTAAAAAAAAAAAACAAGTAAAAAAATCTTGATAATACTTACAAAATTTACAAAAGTTCCTAAAGTCTACTCAAGTACTTTACACCTCTGGGCGACACAGAGAAGAAAACTGAACGTGATGCCACCAAAGGCAGAAGTTCTTCCAGTTGTGTGGTTGATCTCACATCCTCTTCTAAGCGAGTGTTGTGATGTCATCACGAGGGCATCATGTGGTCCATGAGAGGGCGGCGCTGTGCTCCTTGGCCTTCAGGCGCAGGCTGGCGATGCTGGAGCTCTTGAGGTCCGGCTCCGTGTCCAGGTCGAAGCCGCTGATGGTTCCGCTGGTGAACAGAGCCGCGCCCGCACTGGGCGGAGTCAGGAAGTCAGACGCGCCGCTGGCGGGGTGAGGGTGCGGCGTCAGACAGGAAGTGGCGGCGTCACAGGAAACCACACAACCTGGCACCGGTGAAGCCGCGCTGCCTCCGCTCAGCCACGAGGCGGGATTCGGAATCTGGCAATTATTGAACACACAAAGTAGAGTTAGGGTTAAAAATTCCCTAAATGTGATGTAAAAATTCCATAGTTTGATGAAGAGCAGAATCCAGAAATGGCTCGGAAGTTCCGAGTCGGAACTGAGGTATACATGCCAAATTGAGTCAATTTTTTGTTTTTCTTTTTAGAATCTTAAATATTCAACTCAACTCAACTCAGCTTTATTTATTATATAAAAATAACAACTTTTACTCTCTACTTGACTATATGTGTGATTGAGTATCTGTGTCTTTACTTCACTACTTTTGAATGAACACTTTGTTACTTGTTACATTGTGATGGACAAGTCAGCATCTTTTTTCTATTGCGTTAAATTTATTCTTTATAGGATCTTAAAAATAATAAAAGTAAAATACTTGTTACATTGTGATTGACACACTAGCACTTTGTTGCACATTTGAGTTTGATGAGACTTTCTGTTCTTTTTTTAAACCATTTTGTTCTGCCATTTTGAAACAATGTTTAAAAATTATGTTTGAAACATTTAAGGTGTGAAATTACATTTCTATACTAGGAAATAAACCTCTTTAATAAAGAGTTTGTTGTTTTTCCACATTTCTTAGTGGTTTCTGAGCCTAAATTTAGTACTATTAAAATACATAATTTCCTGTAACCCAATCACAAGACTGGTGCTTGCAACAACAGTTTTCGGGTTCGAGTCTTAGATAACTTTTTTAATTATTAATGCTTACAATAATATTTTTGTTTCTTCAGGAAAAAAAACGTCTGTAGAAAGATTCCCTGTGGCTCTTGCAGTCTCGATGGTGTTCACAACCTCAATGTTGTGGGTTCGATTCTCAAGGAAAATATGGTTAGTTCTTTATTCAATTTCTCTAAGTGTGAAGTTCAATGTTTTCTAAAAAATGTTTGATAAAGAAATAAAAATGTTTGATAAAGAAATAATGTGACCTTTCTGATCCAAAAATGGCTCTTAAAAGGTATATGTGCCAAATTGGGCCAAGGATGAGTTAATTTTTAAATATATTTCTTTATAGAATATTAAAAAGTATAATAATTATTAAAGTTAAAGTTAAACTACCAAAACCAAACCAGTTTGTTAAGCCTTCTAGTGGCCATATTCACAGTCTCACTACTTAACAAGAGTTAAAACACTTCAAAATCAAAATTTGAATAAACATCAATGATTATACAAAAAGCAAAAAAGATCAAACCCTGAATTGCTGCTTGTGGCTCCATTAAAAAAATAGAATAAAGAAAAAAGAAAAAATAAATATCTCATGAACACATTTCATGATTTATGTACGTTCATGACAATCAACACTTTACCCTTTAATGCGGGGTACCAGAATTAAAGCTTAAACAAAGCTTTTTAAAAGCTTAGTTTTTTTTTTCAATTCTACATGGTAGTTCTCTAAAAAACAAGAGAACTTGATTTCTAATCTTTTTTGAAAATGTGAAAAAACGATTTTTCCAAATTTTGAGCGGCTCCCCTAGTGGCCACTGCAATTTAAACACCATAATACGACTATGTGCTGCCACCTGATGACCAAATCATGTATTACAAGTGTACGCTTGTATTCATTAAGTTTTTTTAATAAAAAAAATAAAATTAAAATAAACAAACTGTATCACCAGAGATACAAAAAGTAATAAAGGAATTGTCCAACTCTTAATTTTATAGCGACCCATATTGCGTTTGTTTTTCTTATTTCCCTGCCAATCGAATCCTCTACGTGATGTTGCGAACACCAGCTCTACTGCCTCTACAATCCTCACGCAATCACCCAGTCTTCTGTTCTTTTACCTGCGAGTAGTTTTCAGGCCGCGTGAGCAGAGGAAGTTCATACGCCGTGGAGAAGTGCGTCCGTACTTGCTGCATTTGCCCGAAACGTTCCCGCTTCCTCCACTTCGCCCGGCGATTCTGGAACCACACCTGCAGGACAACACATGTGCTCACACGCCATCTTTCAGCCTAAATATTCCACGTGAGATGGTTCCGAAAGTTCCGTTGTGGAGGATGGAACATATGTAAAGCTATAAATCCCAGAGCGGATGAAAGTCCCGGGCCGATGTCTTTAATGTTCTGTCTGCGCCGCAGTATTTCTACAGCCACCTGAACTTTCAGGCTTTGATGGCTGTTCCTCAGGCTTCTTCATGTCTGCAGAATCACGTGTTCCCTCATCAATCACGTGAAGCCTCTCCTGATCTGATGCTGGTGGCCGCTGGTCTGAAAATTCTTCCTACAGCTCAGAATTTCCTGCGCTGCGCATGCGTGTTAGAACATACGTCACTGCTCAGCTGTTCTCCGCTCAGATTTTTCTTCGTTAAAAAAGTCGTTATATCTATCGGTTTCTTCTCCTACTTGATCCTACAAACATTCCTACCTGTACTTTTGCTGTATGTACTTTTGATATTGTAGCGTTGGATCAATGAATAAACATAAATGCATTAAATGAACATGGACACTAATAACAGTACACAAGATATCTGTAACATGTTACAATATATTGTAGTTATTTATATTAGTATTCAGTTTTGACGTGTTTTAACGCGCTAGCGCAGCGCTCTAGCTAGGAATCGCTGAGCAGTGACGTAAGTGTAGGACATTCTGAGCTGTAGGAAGAATTTTTAGAACACCGCCACACAAACCAAGCCGCCCAACGTTTGTGTGAACACTGCAGAAGGTGTAGAGTACTTGAGTAAATGGACTTTACTTGAGTATTTTTTGGCTACTTTGTGTTTGTACCGAGTATCAAACATATGAGCAATTTTTACTCTCTTCTTGACTACATTTGTATTGAGTCTCTGAACTGAAAAAAAAAAAATTCTGGACAAGTCAAAAGATCTTGAAATTACACAATAATTCTTGTTTATTTCAGACCAGATAAATTCACTAGCTTGGGATTAAGAGTAAAATTTGATTAATTTACTTGTTTCAAGAAAATACGTCTCGATTCAAGCTTACCATGTCAAATTTTCTCACCCCATTGGCAGATAATTTTAGCTAATTTATGTCTTAAGCATCTTTTTCTACCACGGTTAATTTCTATGGAGGACGAGGTGATATCACCATCTGCAGGATGCTGCAGGTACTGGATGCTGTGTATCTGCTAAATTATGTGAGTGTGGTTGCACTTTAATGCACATTTGAGTTTGACTGAGACTTTTTGTTCTTTTTTTTTATATCAAATGTATCAAATCAAAACGAGTTTTTGAGCCTACTGTACACTGCAAAAAATAAATTCTTGATGAGCCAAAAAGTCTTCAAAATAAAAAATTTTATTTCATTTTTTATACAAGATTAATGAACTATCTTAGAATTAAGAGCGAAATAATAATTTGTTTGTTTCTAGAAAATAGGACTAGTTTCAAGCGGTCTTACCTAAAGCATTTTCTCACTCCATTGGCAGATAATTTTACTTGATTTAAGTCCTTTTTTACTCTTAATTTTGCTTTTTGTTTTCTTATTTTTTCATGTGAATTTTTTTGCACTCTAAATTCAGTACTATTAAAATACATAAAATAATTAAAGTACTAAATGCATTGTCTCTATCCCAGTCAAAAAAAAAGCTACCCCTTTGATTCTCAAGGAAAATAAGATTAGCTGTTTAATGCATTTCTTGTGTGTGAAATGCAGTGTTATGCTGAAATTGTTTTTTTATACTGTTAGTCATTTTTCACTGGGCCAAAGCTTTTTAGACGACGTCACTTCACAGGAACGAAGCCTCATGCTTGGATCTTCCTCCACACCAAAGCTTTATGTGAAGAAACGTGGGATGAAGATGGCTTCCATGTTTAAGCAGTTACGCTCTGACACGCATTCGTTGACTTGCTCACAGTGAATTTATCCCTTCAAAGAGAAAGTTCCATCGGACAGACCACTGAGCTTACACTCAGAATCTGCTTTGAGCTGCGTCTGCAGACGACGTAATCCTCCACAACTCGCTCTTAAAACGTGATCATAAGTTTTTTTTGTAATCATAAAGATTTTATTATGATTTTTCCATGATCGAAATAAAATACTCGTGGCAATATTAATATGCAGAGATTGTTAATTAAAGGTTTTGGAAAGCGACTGTTTGTCTGCGTAATGGGCGGAGTCATAGTGACTGCTACGAACCACATCGCCTCTGCGTTTAAATCTACAACAATACGGGGCATTTTCATTGGCCGTTGAACTGTTCTAAACTCTGTAGCTTTACACTTTATGAAACACGCCGCGATTGCAGGTTCACACTGTTAATAATGTGTAGATACCGTATTTACGTGAATTTTTAGGCACAAAATAAAAGAAAAAAAAATCATTTTATTTATTAACGGTTCTGGTCCAATTACGTTAATATTCTCTTAAAAATATTTTTTTTTATTTATTTAACAAACTTAACTTGTCACTCGTGTCATTTTTATGTTGTTTTACTTGAATTATAGATAGCAAAAAGTCTAGGTTCTAGTGTTTAGGACTTAATTTCCCAAGATCCTTTGCTTCAGTCAGACTCCGCACATGCTCAGAGGATGAATTATTATCCCCTGTGCAGCGACCAAGCTTATCATATCATTTATCATATTAAAGAAGTGTCTGAATTTACAGGAGCTTGGAACAGATTAGGGCATTTACTTGTGAATTGAAATTCAAGCATTTTTAAGGCCTTGAAAACACAATTGAAATTCAACCGTAGGAACCCTGCATTTTATGAATAATAATAAAAGGAATTTAAAAAAAAGCTTTTTATTTAACTAGAATTGTTATAGTTGACTTCTTTCCTCATAGGCTGAATTTCTACAATAATTTAACATTTTTTACATTTTTTTTAAATATTTTGTTTACATTTTTAACATTTCTTATTATGGTTTTTTTTCTTTACATTACTTACATGTTTAGCGTACTGTTTCATTTCTGTCAGACCAATTATTCTGAGGCATAAAAGGCACGCGACGTCGAATTTGAAAAACGTCCATTAATAATGGCGCTTGCGGCTTTTTTTCCGAGTGTGTTTTGTAAAAACCTGGGTGTAAATAAGGATGTTGAGAAGTGAAAGGGGAGAACGTTTGTTTATGTTCCACGTTTAATTTCCTGACTCCTAAGCCCCCGGCTCTCCAGCGCTGACCTCTGACCCCTGCGAGACCCTCAGGCCCGCACAGATATATCACAACACACCAGCTTTACACTGGCTTCCTACACTTTCTGAAAGATAAAATTCAAGCACTTTCAAGGTCAATTTTCAAGTTTTTTCAGCACCGTACAGTGGTGGTCAAATTTATATTTAAAGCGCGCCTAAATCAAAATGAAACGTTACAATTTTTCGGGGAGAGTTTTCTCTACGTGTAAATTTCAATAAAACATCACATTTTAGTGGCTACTAAGTTTAACAGAAAGCTGTAGATCTTTTTTTGTTCAATGTATAAACGAGAAAATATAATCAAGTCCAAGATTAAAAAGGTGTCTGACATTTCTAAAATTTTAAAATATAAAAGAAACGTCAAACACCAAAACACGGCTGTCTTGATTGGTTCCAGTGAGTTTAAATGTTAAATAATTTTATATTCGTCATTTATATTCGTCAACTGTTTATTATTTCAAATTCAAATTGTATTTGTCACATACATATATTATTGAATGCATGTTTAAATACTATTATATGTTAAATACTAAATTAAATACTAAAATCTGAAAAATTACCTTTTCGGGGCCGCAATGACAAAAAGACGTTTTTTGCATTAACTGTGTAAATGCATTAATATTTTTTTAATGCATCTATAGTACAGTGACAATGTAGGTAGCCCTAAGGGGTTTAGGCCTTCGCAAACCATTTTGCCCTCCATCCTTGGCAAATGTCAAGCATTCTAAAAAACAAAAAGCGGCTTGGCAAAAAAACATCAACCTTGACGGAAAAGTGAACGAAAAAACTGTCAAAAGGCTTCGTTTTGATGATTCAAATACAGGTGTAGTAGTTAAGTAATTAAAGTTCGTAATTACATTTTCAAGCACTTCATCCAGAATTCAAGCATTTTTAAGGCCTTGAAAACACATTTTCCGTTCTCAAGGATTTCAAGCAGTGAGACCCACGGGCTGATCTTACGGAGTTCAGCATCACCCTCATGTTTGCTTTCCTGTGGTTGGAAACATCCTCTTTCTGTCGTTCCTGCAGCTTGTTTGCATTCTTGAAGAGGAAGGGAAGGGAAGGGAAGGGGTTGCGTACACCTATAGGTATGTTTTTGAAATGCGGGTCAAGCGGTGTCGGCCCTCCGCGCTCTGTTCTGGGTAATGAGACTCATGTGTGTGCGATTCTGGTTCTGTTCGGCCTCAAAATCAAAGCGGCTGTTGAAGAGGAAGTGTACTTGAGTAAATGTACTTTGTTACTTTACTTATGTTGTGGGCTACTTTGTACTTGTACAGAGTATAAAAAATGTAAGCAACTTTTACTCTCTACTCCACTGCATTTCTGATTGATTAACTGTATTTTTCACTCCACTATATTTGAATTGACACTTACTGTTACTCGCTACATCTGGATTGTGCGCAACAAACCATAATCGATTTTTACCGCGGTTAATTTCTTAAATAACCACATGAACGTGAATTAGAGGTGTTTACCAGGATTTTATTGTTAAGGATGTATTTTATTTATTTTTATTTATGTATTTTGCACATTTGAGTTTGATTGAGACTGACTTTTTGTTCTTTATTTAATTAGTTGTACCATTTTTGAAACATGTAGGTGTTACATTTAGTTTCTGTATTGGAAAATAAAACCTCGGATATAATTTTTCACATTTCTTTGTATTTTTTTAGCCTACATTTTGCAAATGTGTCAAATGCTTGAGTCTCAAGTTCTTTTCAAATTTGATACTTTGCTACTTTGACTCAAATCTATTTTCATAGTGGTGACTTTTTACTCGTATTGAGCTAACTTATACAGTACGTATCCGTACTTTTACTGAAGTATGGTTGTCTGGTACTCTTTACAACTCTGCTCTCCGCATGATAATCCACTGTGGCATCTCCAACTGGCTTTTTTTTTATTTCTTTCTCTGCCAGAGAACCTCCACGTCTGGTTCTGTCTGCCCGGTTCTTCTCCACTTAAACGCTGCGGCGTGGTGAGATGCGCCAAACACCCACTTTAAGTTGGGAAACATTTTTCCGTCCAACGTCTGCTGTGCTTCACGATTGTCGAAGAGAAATCGAAAACAGATTTTCGGGTTTGTTGAACTTTGGATTTTGTGATCCAAAAAAGATTTGGTGAAGTGAATACACTTAAAATCGTATTGTAATATATAAATATTAAAATATATGTTACAATATTAAAATGTGTGTATTTTAATATTATCATATTAATTTTATTGTAATATAATAATAATGTTCAAATATGTTAAAATATCGTTTTGGGGGTGTTTTGGAGCAACAAACTCTGAGAAAGATTGATCAAAAATACAAGTGCAAATTTTTATGTACAAATGTGGACAAAAAATTTGACTAATTAAATTGATTATTTCATGCCAAAAGATATATATTTAAAAAAAAAAAAACAACAAGCTATAATTTTAGTGAATAAATACAAGTACCACCGTTCAAATAAAGCATTTTTTAATACTGTTAATAATAATATTTTGGTATAATTGAAGGGATGTTAATGTTGTCCTTATCTTTTCTATAACATTTATAACATTTTTTTTTTTCATTTTAGAATTATAATTTAAAACATAGTTTGCAATATTAGTTATACTCGCGATGATTAATTGTTAATAAAAAGTTTTTTTTATTTCCAAGTTTATTTTATGTAATTTAAAAGTTATCAAATAATTCCTTCAGAAGCAAAATCTTAAAAATCTTAAAAATGAGAATAATAATAATGAAAAATCAATTTATGTGTTTAATACTTTTAAAGAAGCATGTCAAAAACTTGGAGGCCTGGACACTAAAAGCACGATTTCGTTTTCGACAAAAACAAGTATTGGTCAGTTGGGCGTGGTCAATCAGGCACTTACTTGCACTCTGGCTTCGGTCAGATCGGTCCTGAGCGCCAGCTGCTCGCGGGCGTAGACGTCTGGGTAGTGCGTCTTCTGGAAGACCTTCTCCAGCTCCTCAAGCTGATAGCTGGTGAAGGTGGTGCGGTTCCGTCTTTTCTTGCCCTTGTTGCTCTCGGCTTCACTCTTGTCTAGAGCGCTGCCGAGCTCCGACGTGGCCAGGTCGCTTTGACCTTTGACCCCGGACTCCTTCACGCTCATGTAGTCCATCCCTGTGTGGTCTGCAGACGGAGACAGCTCTGTGTCGGCCAGCGTGGTGCCATCTTTACCTGCGGAGAACGTCAGATGGAGCTGTAACAACAACGTGCTAACAATGCTAATGCTAACCAATCTCTTTGGTTGGGCTTTGGAACAATAATCACTCTCTAAGGGCCCAAAAAGTAGTTAGACCGGGTCACTGACAGACACCGGGACCAGAATTTAACGGGCACCTGTAGGAAAACCACTTTGGTTTACAGTTTTAGAAGTTGTATGAACGTCAACGCTGATTAGCTGTAGCTGCTAGCTCAATTAGCAAAGCAAGGTGCTTCCTTTTAGATTAGAAGAAGACTATAAAAAGTATAATGCCGTTTAACCTCTTTTGACGATATCGCCCAATAAACGAACATTTTCTTATTATATTTGCCAGGGGTATAAAGTACTTGAGTACAGTTTTTTTTTTTGAGTATTTTTAGCAACTTTGCACTTGTACTGAGCATAGAAATACAAGCAACTTTTACTCTCTACGTGACTACCGTACATTTGTGAAATGAGTATCTGTACTCTCCACTACATTTGAATGGATCGTTTTCTACCGCGGTTAATTTCCTGGGCATTTTCAAGCATTGAGGTGTTAAATTTAATTTCTATATTAAGAAGTCAAACCTTGTAAAGAGTTGAGCCTAAATTCAGTACGAGTAAAAAAAGTACCTTCTTTTAAAATGATATACTTTAAGACTTTTACTCACGTCTTCTTGGAATTGGCGACTTGTAGTGGAGTAATTTTTACAGTAAGGTATTTGTTACTCGAGTAGGGCTTTCAGGTACTTTTGGCAAGAGCGCAGCACACAAGACAGATTCCCCTCCAGAACAGGCAAAGGCTTTGTTTCCTTGTTTACCGTGGTTACGCTCCTCATTGATGCCGTTTTTAACATGTGCGACGGTTTACGTGGCTGTTTACGCTTCACGTAAAGGCGGTGAAGGCTCGTCTGCCTCGTGTCACTCTCCTTCTGGCATTAAACTAAGCAGAGCGCTGCGGCTTTTAGCTTGTCTCACTTTCTAACCAGCACTATTACATACTTCAGCGTTGAGAAGCAAAGGTCTTTGGTTTTGGCCGTGAGTGTTGAGCTGACAGCGAAGGCCTGGGCTTGATACCCGTCCAAGTGTTGACATTTTAGTAAAGCTATGTGTTGTTGGATCTGTAGGCCATATGGATCACAGAGTCTACAGCACTGGAGGGTTTTGTATGGTTTCATATGAATGGAAGGGAAAAAAGTGCTCGATTTAAAATGAAAGCTATATTAAATTGCAAATATAACGGCGCTCCACCACAATACCAAAAAGGCAACCACTCTTTCTCAACTTTTGGTCCTGAAGTATTTGTTTATTCATTTTAGTTTCTATTGTTGTGGCAAACTTAAATTACCGGTTTTATGGAAATATAACCACCCCTTTTTTCAGATTTTCGACGCTCAAAAACCTGGAAGGTGCTTATAATTGCCGATTTCAAATATGCGCCCATTGTTCCGTATTTCAAGTCAGGAACAATCACAAATAAACCAAAACCACCTCGCCTTTATGCAGCGGTGCACGTGTGAATCTTTAAATAATGTGTAGGTAGATTAGGTTCTACGGTATAAGCTTTAATTAGCTCAATAACAGAAAAAAAGAAATTTTAGACACGACGCGACACTTAACAGAGACAAAACAACACTGAAAGAAGTAAGATTAAACTAAATACAATCATTAATATTACAACAAACAGAAACTATAAAAACAACGACCGGGTAGCTTAGCTTAGCGCTAACAGACAGGGCCCAATGTGTCATCGCATTAAGAGTCGAAAATGACGAACACAGGCAAGAGTTCAAACAATCCAAGGAACAGACACAATCAAAACGCTGGGTCTGATAAACAGGGGATAATAATCCTACTTTTCTTCATTTGTTTTGAGATCAAAAGAAAGACTTTTATAAAACTGTTCTTATGGGTTGAGGAGAGTGGTTGTTTAATGCGTCTTTTTAAATATTAATAAATCTGCGCCTGAAAACACAACCCCGCAAAATACCATTATGAAAATAACCCCCCCCCCTTAATTATTATGGCAATGTAACATATCAAGACCTCACAAATGTAAACATAGGGTCACGCCCATGAAGGAGGAGCTAACTGACAGTTCACACCTACTCACTAACCTCAGCACTCCTTTGTTCTTATAACAGTTTACACAACATTATAGTGGGATAAATTTAAAGCCAACTTTGTTAGACTGAAGAAGCCACCGGGATTGGTGGTTGAGAAAGATTCTCTGAGAAAGAAATAAATGATATGAGCCAATTTAGACACAAATCGACCTGAAAAAGTGAGAACCTCCACCGGCATCTTGTCTTCCACATGTTGTAGTTTACACTCAATACTATACATTTTATTGTCTATGCTTGTTTTATATCTAAGTATTTTTCATTTTTTCACATTTATGTTCACATTTGTGGTCATTTTTTCACGTTTATGTCCCATATTCATCTCAGAGCTTCAGGGGATGAAATATTGCCCTCAAGAGGACGGAGATCTCGACACCTCCTCAACTCATTGTTGAACTGTGACCTTTTAACCGCCAGTCCAGATTTACTTTGTTTCAAGTTCAAGTTTAGAAAGGTTAACTTTCACATTAACTGTAACTGTTGCAAGCTTTGTTATGCAAGCTAATTTGCGACAATGACTATAAAACAAACAACTCTGTAACAATTTAAATGTAACATGCATATTTTACATTTAGACATTTTGTTTTCACTTCCTGCTCGGTCAATCTAGATTATGGATTAAGGAATATGTATTATTATGTGTATTTATGCTTTGAAAGGTGCATTCAGAGTGATGATTTTATTTTATAAGAGACATATAAGCAGCTTTAAGACATCAGAACTTTAACTTTTACAGAATTAAACGATATAGCGTGAAAAGAGCTTTTCTAGAAAGGAGTCAAGACGCAACTTCATGTAAGTCACTTTTTTTATCCTCCAATTAAATTTCGCTATATTAAATTCAATTTTAGTGTTCAGATTCAATACTTAAGATGGTTTCATTTCTACGTAAAATGATGCAATTATCTAGAAAATAAGCTTTTTTAACTTATCCAGTTATGATAAATCTGTAAGTTTGTCAAAAAATGAAACTGAATTTTTGAAATAATGAATTATTAAATGTTCCAATAGAAGGATCAATGCATGCAGACTGCAGAGGAATGTGGTTTAGTGTGAAAGCAGGACATGTTTCCGCTAAATCTGATAAATGATCTCACACATGACTCCCAAATGCTAAAGAAGAGAGCCAGGACTGGCCTCAGTAGATTTCACCCCTCTGCCTTAAATATAGCTCACGATAGGAACATAAACACTTGCATAAGCCCGGTATGACCTTCGATTTTGACATTCGAATGAAAATTCATAATAAATCATTATTTTTCTCAAAGCATCTTAAAATCAACAAGTGAAAGGCTGATTTATCATACAATGATACATTTTGACTACCTTTAGTGCTAAAAATTCTGTTGATAACATTTATGCAAACAAGTTTCACTTCTCCCAAATCACAAGTTCTTTAAAGAGACTATACACAAAACACCAATTCCACCTGATAAATAAATACACAAAATTGATGTACAAATCATTTAACTATGGATTAATAATTTTCTTCAAGAGCAGAGCATTAAATGTGAACAGTTATTTGATAGTTATATATACAAAACATGACTTGGCAATTATATAAACATATATTATTCCATATGAAAGAAATTCTCTCTGTATCTCGAGTTTCCTGCTAAACAGAAGTACATAATTTCCTGCTAAAACAAATATTAAAAAATAATATATCTGTAAGTTGAATTCAGCAGTTAAAACAAGATTGCTAAATACTGTATATAACTCTTTATGACTTTCTGACATCATAAACGGCTGATTTTGTGACTAAATTTACAACCACAAATAATGGATCTTCACGCAGCGTTTTGGGTAACAAAAATATAGTATTTTACGCCTTACAAATCGTATAACTCTTCAATAACAGAGAAAACGTTGCATAAAGTTAAAAGATTAAACGTCTTTCACACGTAACAAACTAAAACATAAATGAAACTTAAATTTAGTCGCACCCCCTACTTTTTTACAGGAAATATAATGCACAAACAAAATTTGATAAAAATCGATCGTATACGTTGTTCTAAATATGGTCAATTGTACATTTTTTTTTTATTTTAAATCCTACCAGTATGCGTGTGTATGAGGTTAATCGATTATAATCATTGTTTAAAAAGTAGGCCTAAATAAAAATGTGCGTGAAGTTTTGAGCAAATCAATAAAAAAACGGCACCCACTGTGACTTTTAACGGCCTTTAAAAGAAGTCACAATAAATACGTAACAGATTCGGCCCATGTAAGTCTGTGACATTATAAAGCCAAATAATAATAATAATAATAATAATAATAATAATAATAATAATAATAATAATAATAATAATAATGATAATAAATGAAGCTCACCGTAGCACAGGAGCGCGCTGTCCGGCGGCAGTTTCCCGTCTTCCGGCGGAGTTTTGCAGGATCTCTGCGTGAAGAGATGGTACTTATACGCGCCCTCGGCTTCATCCAGGCTCGGACAGTCCAGGTGGAAAGGCGCTTTGTCCCCGTAAGCTTGACCTTTGCCGGACAAGAACGAGGGACTGAACTTGGCGTCGCTGGGCGGGAAGCTGCTGTAGGGATTGACCTGCTGGACTCGCCCTGGTCCTGATGATGGAGAATAGTAGGAGTCCATGGAGCTCATGTCACAGTACGACACGCACGTATCTGCGTTCATGCCGATCGAGTGCAAGGATGAGGGGGGAAAACACAAAACTGAAAAGCTCAAATAGAGTAAAGTTTTCTTCACGCTCGCGCGCGTCTCATCTTCTTCAGTGGCGTCCGCGCGCGCGCGCCCTCACGCGCCACCTGGAGTTGGTTAAAATGGTTGAGATGTTTTCCAGAAACTGGGCGAGTGCTGGGCTGGGAAGCCACCGAGCGGTGGAGAGGAGAGCTGTGTCTGAGCAGAGGATGCGCTGTGCTGCCTGGCCACTTCTTCTCGGAGTTTTTTTTTCCTCCTCCTGACACGTGAATCACAACGCGTGACGTTAATGCAATTACGGGACAACTGACGGGATATTGTCCGGGGATTTTTGCAAAGTGGAAGATGTGTGTATGACAACATTCTACGTTCAACATTTAGGTGCATTTTCTGTGCATTTATCAGTCTGGACAGGGCAGACTTAACCTCTTCAAGGCCACTGCTCTTTGGCACATGTCCATCATTGGAACAAGTCTTCATTCTAACAATGCTGATCTGGTTTTATCTCACTTATTTACCTAAAAATAAAAGCGAGGTGTATACAAATAGACCAGATAGTTGAGAAATTCTGCCAAGTACTAAACCTCAAACACCCAAAGTAAAGTCTTAAAAATGTAATATATATTTAATATAAATGCTATTATTAGTAACACAGTGGTGAAATGAATAAATCAATAAAATGAAACTATCCATTAAAAAACGAATTATTTAAAATAGCAAAAAAAAAAGTTGTTGTTGTTGTTGTTGTTGTTGTTATTATTACATATTTACATTTTTCTTGCATGGACAAATATTTAAATGAGAATAATTCAACTTGAAATTGCTTTATATTAAGGAGAATATCCATAATTAGACAATTAAAAAATAATAATAATAATGTTTCATAGGAAAAATATTTTTTCAAATTCAAATTGTATTTGTTACATACATGGTATGACATGCAGTGAAATTGCTTTGTTTTTCTAATTGTCCAGCGTTTAAACATGGGGGGAAAGGGATGTAAAGATGGCTTAGTGTAACCATTGAGCAGTAGAAGATAAAAATAAAAGTGCAACACATAACAAAATAAAATACAATATAAAATACAATAAGCAGTACAAAAACATACAATAAAATACAATACGCATATAAATACAAAATTGTAAGTGGGGGGGTGTAAACTGAACAAAAGGTCCAAACCGACCAGTCAACTGAAGAAAAAAAAGTTTTCAATGCATAAATCAAAACTATATGTTGTACAGGAGAGTCACAGAGACCTTATATTGAAATCACATGAGACGGAGAGACTCTGTCATCTGATGCTCTTATTCAATTAAGATGAGACTTAAAATGCAAAGACTGGTCCTTCTACTGATCTTTAACTCAATAAGAAGGATGAGAGAGATGGGCATTATTCTTCCTTCATCCGTCCCTCCCCTCCAAAAGGTCAGCGCAAACCACAAACCTCCGCTTATCAACAGTCCATTCAATAGAGATTAAAAGGACATCAAAGACAGCGTATAAACTCTCTGATAATACATCTACATGTTTAGATGTTTAATTTTGAAGACTAGATTGAACTTTTCATCCCAAATGTGTCACGTTTCGGGACGCAGGAAGATTAGACCCAAATGCAGGGACAGGACTTTTATTAAATAAACAGAAACAAACAAAATCATAACCAGAATGGCGCTCACAGCCAATAAAAATTACCCTACATCCTAGTGATAATATCAATCAAAACAAGCAAACATGGCAGAACATACCAAAATTGTAAAAAAAAAAACAAAAAACTAGGGAAAACGAAAAAAGAACACAAATATCAAAACGAATAATGACAAAACAAGACACAGGTGAACAGAACAATCAGAATGACTTGAATTAACTACATCTGGACACATTACTTAACCAATTTATTCAAATTAAAACAGTTGGAAGTGATCAGACATTTTACTGTCATTTTTACTGTATCCTAAGGGCTTTAGGAGTTTGAGAGATAAACATAGTCTTGCACCTGTTTGGCAGAATTTTACCAGAAGTAAATAGACTAATAATGAATATAGCTGGATAAATAACTTATTTGAGTGTGTATTTTTACACCCTGCTCTCTTGAGTCTATTTACCAATCATTAAGTTCAATTCTTTGCTCTGTTGTTTTGCATTTCTGAGTGAAATGCGATTCATAAATAAGCGTATATATTCTCATTCTTTACTCAATTCTTTTTAGTGATCTGTAATGGAGATTTTACGTAGGTTCCAAATCTAAGGACCTTGAAGAGCTATCAGTAATTTTACCAGACCAGTAAAGTTGAATCTTGAGGTATATAGTACTTGAGTACTTTAGGAATATTTGTAAATATACAATATGTATGCATATGTATAATACAATTGAATCTAAAAAAAAAAAAAACAACACAAAAAAAACACGTTTTCTAACATGTACTCAAGTACTTTACACCTCTGAATCCTAACACGTCTCAAGTCCCGGACAGGCTATGTTTTGGTCAGCAAACTTGCTCTGTAAATGAAAAATGAAAATGAAAACATTGTTTTTCCCGGACCAGGAATACCAGGAACACTTCACAATTCCAGACTTCCACTTAACAAAAAAGGTCACAATAATTGAATATAAACCATACCTAGTATTTACTGAAAAGACTCTTTGCTTGTCAAACACATTTTTACAACGACGCGTAATTCCACTCAAATCTCCGTGTGGATTTCTCGACGAGCCTCACGTGACCGATTTCATGCCTTGAGTTTCTCACAGCTCTTTTTTTTTTTCAGGTGGTTGGGCAACACTGACCGCTGGTCCGAGGTCAGAAACAGAGGATCTTCTCAGGCAGTAATGGTGTGGAATGTCCTGACAGACACCAGACTGAAGCTCTTTCATACGCTAATGAAAGTCATACTGCCCGTCTTAAGATGGAAAGGACAAGTGCAATGGCTCCATTCAGCAGCATCTACGTGACGTTCACACCAGGCTCCAAATATTTGTTACGGTGAGACTATACACACGGTTCCTTCTGGTTCTTTGTTGGGCTTCTGCCTGTTTTCACCCCTACGTGGGTCTCAGGTGGACGTACACAGACATTCTCAACCAGGGGGGTAAGGTACTTGAGTAAATGTACTTGGTTACTTAAGTATGTTTTTGGCTACTTGGTACTTGCACTGAGTATAAAAAATAGAAGCAACTTTTACTCTCTACTCCACTGCATTTGTGATTGAGTAGCAGTACTTTTCACTCCACTTCATTTGAACAAACACTTATCGTTACTCGTTACATTGTAATTGTGTGCGACAAGCCGGAATCGATTTATACCGCGGTTAATTTCTTGGGTGGACGAGGTGAATATCGCCATCTTTAGGCTGTTGAAGGTAATGGAGGCTATTTGTGAATTAGAAACCACAAGAACGCAAATTAGGGGCGTAAAATGTGTTTTACAAATGTTATTATATAATATATAACTTTATATAATACATATAATATATAATTTACTAATCAGATTAATCATTTTATTTTATATCTACTTGCAAATTTAAGTGATGGAGACTGACTTTTTGTTTTTTTTATCTACTTTGAGGTTAAATTCTGTTTGTCTTGGAAAACAATAGTTTGTTTTCACATTTCTTTTATTTTTGGGCCTATATTGAGCACGAATAAAAATACTTCTTAATACTTAAGTTCTTTTAAAATTGGATACTTTGCTACTTTGACTCGAGTCTTTTTGACATTGGTGACTTGTTACTTGTATGGGAGTAATTTTTACAGTAAGTATCAGTACTTTTACTCAAGTATGGCTGTCTGGTACTCTTTACACCCCTGTTCTCAACACTTTGGACTTCTTCAGGCCTCGGGCTGAAATACCACCAAACCATATTGAATTACAGCTGATGCCTCAATTGATGTCACATGGAAGATCTGGGTCTTCAGACACGCTCTGAAACGCTCTTCAGGTCGGTTTAAACCATGTGAATGAACCTATTGATCCTGCTACAAAGTAAAAGTCTTATCTTATATACACACAGGTGACAGTTGAGTAGGGAAAATCACTTTTATAATGAATGAAAGAACATTTAGGGTCTTTGGGACAATAAAAGTAGATTTGATATTAAATGTAATTTAACATTTAATTTTAATACCGATATTTAACTATAAAACTTAGGTGCGAATCTTATTAGCATAAAGTGATATTTGCATATACTGTACTCAAACCATACATTGTTTATTATACTTTATTTATAAATACCAACACAATAACTTTTACCAAATATGTTTAAAGCTTAAAAAACAAAAAGACAATATAGTACTTAAGTATGATTTTAGATCATATGTGTTTGTGAGCGTGTAGTTTGAATTATTTCAAGACAAATCACACCAAAGTTTGACTTTGTACATAATCAAATGAATGAAAAGAACAATAATCCATTTGAGGATCTAGATTAAGAAACTGATGAGATTTTTACCTAATACACAATAAAAATACAAATTTAAGGACTATCGCAATCATTGAGATTATGATTCATTATTATATTTTGTGATATCTTGGAGCTCATATGTTCTTCATCTAATAGCATCTATCCATTTAGAAACATCTGTTTTTTTTTTATTTATTTCTGGGTCATGAGAAGCTGGAGTCAATCTCTGTGGTTCTGAAGGAGGAGCAAACTGGCCGGCCAATCACAATAGGCAGAGCTAAAATACAGCTTTTAATACAGCATTGCTTGTGAATTTTAGCATTGCCTGTCAAATTCTCTTGAACAGATGTTTTAGGACTGAGTGAGCACTTATGCATCAGAACGTCTGCTATCAATGTCTACTTTAAAAAATATATATTTAAATAAATGTATTTAATAATGTGTTGTTAATATCCGTGTTTTTGGCGCCCCCATCTGTTTGTAGTGGAAACTGCAGGCAACCTCCTAAATTCCTGCTGAAGGCCCTTTCACTGCTTCTCTGTCAAGAAGACCACGTCAGCGCAGAACCCTGCTCAGTTTCAAAAGAAGTCTTGCTTTAAATTAATGATGAGGGAAATAAGACTGAACAAGCATGTTTACAATCCGCAGTTCGCAGATTTAAGGAAAAGTTTCTATGCCTGTCATCATCCTTAGCAAACATGATAAGAACATTTCTGAGCACCAATAAGTGATTTATTGCTGTACTTAAATGGAATTATTCGCTTGTTGGGAAGAAAATGAAACTTTTTAGATCCTCTTCATATTTTATTCACGCACAAAAGTTTTTGAAACAAATAAAGCTAATCATCTTTTCCCATGTACAAATTTTTCCAAAGGAAGCACATTATATATTCGCCACAAAAAAAGAGACTTTTTTTTAAATCTCAGAATTGCGAGTTAAAAACCCTATGCCTAAACTTAGATCAACATATTTAAAAAAAAAAAAAAAGTGATGAATTGAAAAATTATGAATTGAAAATTATGCGTTTACGAATAACCAAATTATTTTGAGTTTAAAATGAATAACAGTATAAAATTATTAATACATTTTTGATTTAAAAAAATGAAGTTGTTATTACGAATTGAAAATTGACATTGAAAAAACTGAAGTATTTTGAGTTTTAAATTAACAATAGTGTCAATCTATACATATATTAGAGTGATTTATATTTTAGCTAAAAAGTTGCCCGTCCGAGTTTATAAAGCACCAATTCTAAAATAAAATCACAATTCTTTGTGGCGAACGCGGCCTGCCGTAGATTTTATTGCGACGCATCACAAACAAACACACACACCAGCTCATTGAAAAATACGAGCTTTTGCTTGATTTCCGGAGTTTAAATAGAAAATAGAAAATCTCAGGAGTGTCGATAAAAAAGTGAAAGATCTAGACTATTCCGCCGTTGAGTTTGGTCCATTCAAAGATGTCCTGCTCACAGACGATATCGGAGTTGATGAGCAGGTATCGGTCTCCCACACAGAAGTGCTTCTGACACGCCGCACACTTGAAACATTCCAGGTGATAAACCTTATCACGGACACGCATGGTCATCTCGAAGGCTCGGATACGCTTTTCACACGACGCACAGTGACCGTCTTGACCAAAGAGCCTGCGAAGAAAAACACATCGCTGTTACATTGTGCTGGGAAAACCATCATCAGTGGTGTAAAAAGTACTTGAGTGGGGTTTTTTTGCTACTTTGTACTAGGAGCTACTTATTTAAAGATAAAAATGAATTGGAAATTATGCGTTTACGAATAACTGAGCTAGTTTGAGTTTAAAATTAATAATAGTATTTTATATATTAAATAATATATTTTTTTAGCTAAAACGTTCTGAAATGGTCACCATTTTTTATTAGAATTTATTGCGACGCATTACAAGCAAACAAAAACACCACGCCACGGCCACAAAGTCCCGGGGTTCTGAGAAATCTTCCTACATCTCAGAATTTCCTACACTGCGCGCTGAGCATGCGCCTTAAAAATACGTCACTGCTCAGCTGTTCCTAAACATCGCGATGCACGTGCGCGTTACAAATACGTCACTGCTCAGCTGTTCCTAACCATCGCGATGCGCGTGCGCGTTAAAAATACGTCACTGCTCAGCTGTTCCTAACCATCGCGATGCGTGTGCGCGTTAAAAATACGTCACTGCTCAGCTGTTCCTAACCATCGCGATGCGCGTGCGCGTTAAAAATACGTCACTGTTCAGCTGTTCCTAGCCATCGCGTTGCGCGTGCGCGTTAAAACTACGTCACTGCTCAGCTGTTCTCCGCTCAGATTTTTCTACTTTCCGCGCTACATGAGCATTAAAAAATTCGTTATATCTATCGTTTCTTCTCCTACTTGATCGACCGTACAAACATTCCTACCTGTACTTTTGTTGTATGTACTTTTGATATTGTAGCGTTGGATCAATGAATAAACACAAATGCACTAAATGAACACGGACACTTACAAGATATTCGTAACATGTTACTATATTTTGTAGTTATTTATATTAGTTCAATTATTGTAGTTTTATTGTAATTAGTATCAATAATTGTAGTTATTTATAATAGTTAAATTATATTATTCAGTATTGACGTGTTTTAACGCGCTAGCTAGGAACAGCTGAGCAGTGACATAAGTGTAGGAAATTCAGAGCTGTAGGAAGAATTTTCAGAACACCGCCCCCAACGCCCCTCCCCCGCGTTTTTTTTAATCCATTTTTTATCAACCTTATTTTTAGGTATCAAAAGTGGTAACCATACCACCGGCTCACCTGAGATAGTCTCTCCTGCAGAGCTTCCGGCCGAGTTTGTAGTAAAGCCTGCGCCCGACCTCGCCCAGGCGGCAGCCACAGAGGTCACAGCTCAGACAGTCCTCGTGCCAGTACTGCTCGATGGCCTTGAGGAAGAAGCGGTCCGCGATGCTCTGCTGACACCCTCCACACGTCAGCAGCGACGGAGGCATCTGCAGCACCTCGTCCACCGGCTCCCTCAAGAGGTCACACGCTAATCACTTCACAAATCACCTTCTTTCTCCAATAAACATCACCAAATGGACAAATCACATCGCCTTCTCCAAGCCAGGGGTGTAAGGTACTTGAGTAAATGTACTTGGTTACTTTACTTAAGTATGTTTTTGGCTACTTGGTACTTGCACTGAGTATAAAAAATAGAAGCAGCTTTTACTCTCTACTCCACTGCATTTGTGATTGAGTAGCAGTTCTTTTCACTCCACTACATTTGAACGGACACTTATCGTTACTCGTTACATTGTAATTGTGCGCGACAAAGCGGAATCGATTTATATCACGGTTAATTTCTTGGGACGAGGTGAATATCGCCATCTTTAGGCTGCTGAAGGTAATGGAGGCTATTTGTGAATTAGAAACCACAAGAACGCAAGTTAGGGGCGTAAAAATGTGTTTTACAAATGTTATTATATAATATATAACTTTAAATAATACATATCATATATAATTTACTAATCAGATTAATCGTTTTATTTTATATCTACTTGCAAATTTAAGTGATTGAGACTGACTTTTTGTTCTTTTTATCTACTTTGTTCCACCAGTTTTCAAACATTGAGGTTAAATCTTTTTTGTTTTTGTTTTAAAACTTTTTTGATGCCGTTCCCCTTGTGAACACCAGTGGCGGTGTTGCGTAGTGTTTTATTATTATAGCGCAGCTCGTGCTGAATACAAGAACAGTACTTTTTGACCTTTTTGGTATGTTGTAAATAGATGAAATAATTACAAATATCCAGGGGTGTAACAAGTACCCGGCAGCCATACTTGAGTAAAAGTAAAAACGACTCCATTACAAGTAACAAGGGACAGCTTAAAAAAGACTTGAGTCAAAGTAGCAAAGTACCCAAATTATAAAAGAACTTAAGTATTTTACTCATACTGAATATAGGCAAAACTCCACCAAAAATACGAAAAACAAACTATTACAGGAACCAAATTTAACACCTCAATGTTTCAAATGTGGTGCAACAAAATAAATAAGAATAAAATGTCAGTCTCAATCAAAAAAATATGAGTTTATTTTTTTCAAAATTTTACAGCACGATGTTCCAAAAGGGTTGGAACAAAATACATAAAAAACAAAAAGTCAGTCTCAAAAATAAATCAAATAAAAACAAATACTTTTCTGTGCTAAGTTTGTGATTCTCAGTGACCTCTCAGTATATCAAAAAGGGGCAATGTTTATTCAGCTTCAGCAAAAAAGCTGGTTTCTAATTCACAAATAACTACCAGTATCGTCACAAGCCTATAGATGGCGATGTCGCCTCATCTGCCTAAAAAATTAAATGCGGTATAAATGAATGCCGGATTGTCGAGCACAATCAATGTAACGAGTAAGTGTCATTTCAAATGTAGTGGAGTGAAAAGTACTGCTACTCAATCACAAATGCAGTGGAGTTGAGAGTAAAAGTTGCTTATATTTCTTTATACAAATGTGTTTAAATGTGTTTAAAATGTGTTTGTTTTTGGTTTATTTTACGATAGCGTTGTCACTTTGCTTACAATTGTTTAACGTTAATTCAGTAACCGGGAATCAAAATGATTCCTTTAGGAAAACGGAAAAAAAAAACAATATCCGCGCAGCCGTAATGCACATTTCTTGGCTGAACAGGGATTTTATAATAGTTTTCTTTATAGCCACCAAACTCATTCGATTACGATTAATAATCGCGTATCTCGATAGTAGAATCCAAAGCAAATTAAACGTATACTCACTCGCTCGTCTCCATTGTCTTCCTTTCTATAGTAGATGCCATGTTTAAAAAACAAAATGCTAGTATTTAATTCCAGTACCGATCGAGCTGCGCGCGAACGCAATAAAAGTCCGTTACAAATCCCCCGCGCGCGTGCGTAGAGATGCACCTGTCGGGCCGCTTTTAACGTCCTACGGGACGAGACGACGCGACGGACGCATTCCTAAAAGCAAAGCTCGACCCAAAGACAGAAAAAAACCGTCTCCGATCGCGATCCGTCAGAGCGTCTGGTGCACGTGACCGCCGTCCCGCGCGAACTGCGTCCCGTTATTGCAGGAGCGCAGGTATTTTAAAGCGTCCCACCCCCCTCAGCTTCTGCTTTCTTTTCCGACTTCCTGCTCACGACCGCTCGACAATGAGAGGAAATAGCGCTCCGTCATGCCGCCAGTCTCCAGTCAATTACAAGCCCGACGACTCGTGACTCCCGAGGGTCACGAGCCCGTAAACAGTTTCCTCACGGCACATGCGCGCGCGCTCCGGCGAATTACACGCGCGCGCGCACGCACTGTACCACGCTGTTGTAGTGTATCACAATAATAAGTGTGAAAGGTCTTGTGTAGAATACTACATGTGTAGAATGTCCGTTATGACATTCAAATGGATTTAGCAAAATAGCTACAATGCACCAAATTGCAGTCCCTGTTTTATTGCTTTACAAGTGCAGACTGTCTCACAGAAGCTGTAAAAAGGATGAAAAATATAAAGATAAACAAAATGTAACTGGATATTGTAATGTACTTTGCCGGTTTTTAAGCATTGTCATTTGCAAAGAGATGAAACTTGTAAAATAAATGTGAATTAATAATACATAAATATATGTAAAATGTAAAAGATAAAATGTAAAATAATAATAGATAAAATTCTTTTTATATATATATATATATAATATATATATACCGTATTTTAGGCAACGATGATATTTATTTAATGTTTTTCAGACAAAGAACACATTTTATGTGCATAATAATCTTTTTGCACCGTATAGGCACACGAATACAGTTTCTGTTCAGTTACTGACATTGTTTCACATTTAGGACTTCAAAGATGTTCAGAGAAGTTAAAACTTTTTTGCTGATTAAACAAAGTTTCTTGTTTACTATACCATAGTATTCACTTTTCTAAAACTAACTTTCTTTACATAGATTATTACTTCGCATACTGATTTCAGCTTTTGTTTTTTTAATTATTATTTCTGTCATGTAGACCCCAGAGGAACAGCACAGTCGACCCCTGCTGCTGATGAAGCTTCACACTGAAGTTTATATGTTCCATAACACTAGTGTATGTCGTAAAGCCGGTGGTGTGTGAGCTGATGGATCTCTGATGGTTCTCAGTGTCGTTGGTGACGCGGCTCTTATCTGCTGCCAGAGCTGCTGGGGTGGCGTCAGATAACACACTCACACACACGCACACACACACACACACACACACACACACACACTGATGGCTCCTTCATGCAGCCGAGAGCCAGTATTCCTCGTGCCGATCTCTGAGCCCATGTAACTCTGTGATGCCCCATATAGATCATACAGAAGCCTAAACCACTGCCAATCCTGGTTAAGCTTAAATGACTAGTATACACAATATATTATATTTAATTATTATTCGGTTAGACGTGAACTGATGCACTTAACTGGCTATGTACTTGACAGCTTTGTGACAATAACATTTGTATCAACATTTTATCAACTAAAGTAATGATTTAGAGAAGAACTACTGTATAGCAAAGACATTTAAACAAATAGTCCAGATAGGTGTGAGTAATTTCTAAAAACAACATTTTCTTGTACATGTAAATACTGTAAACGTACTATAAATTATTTACACACGCTGTGTGTGTAAACACGTTATACAGTATATCTGAAGATCTGACGAAATTCATTATATCTGAATATACAGTATATCTGTAGTATAGATACAAATGTAATGTATGTGTATAATTTGTAATTAGCTTTTTATAACAATTTTGTTAATACTGTAATTTAAAAACAGTCATTGCGTACTCTTCTGTTTTCGTTCTATTTAAAAGGTCATTTACGTATTTCATCAAGCCAATTTAGTTACCAATATGTGTGTGTGTGTGTGGTACCAGAATAATAATAATAATAATTAATAATAATAATAATTAGCATTTAGCTCAAGAGTTGTGAAATCCCAACAGATGCTGGAAGTATTGACTTTGCAAAATGTAATTATTCTATAAATTATAATTACTCTTTGTCCTATTTGTGACATCAATTTGCACTATTTGTTTAACTGTCTTTGCTATAGTTCTTTTATAAATCTTTAAATAAAGTATTGTGATAAAAATGTTATTGTCACAAATCTGTTGAGTACATAGCCAGTTAAGAACACACACACACACACAAACACGCACACAGAGACACATATATATATATATATATAGTAATATTATGACTGAATATGTTTGCGTGTACGTTGATAACATGTGTGTATAATCTGAGGCGCAAGAGTGTGTAGCGGCGCTGTAAGTTGCGACAACTCTGTGAAAGTGTTGAAAGCGTTTCCTGCGACTGGACACGGCAGACCCGGGGGACGCACAGGAAGTGAGCACAGATGAGCCGCGCTGACTTCCTGCCCGCTGCGCTCCGTCGCCCTGCTGCTCTCTGATTGGCTGATGGACACAGATGGCCTGCTGTGATAGGAGAAGGGCTCAGAAACCGCGGCCTGTCGACTGGTTTGCTTGGCAGGAAAAGCTTCCTCGGCTCGTGTTTCCTCCCAACAATGACTGGGGATGGTGGTGTGTGGCAATACGTCTCCAAAACCCAACACTCGTAAATCACGGTCTAACTTAACCGCGGTAAACCTGTAACGTTCTGGATTATTCTACTACTAGTCTTCCAACAGTGGAGAAATGTACAGAGCGCACACACACACACACACACACTCTGAAGGACACTTCAGTTGTGGAACTTTCTGGACCAGGACTCGAACCTGTGACCTTTGACCTTGAACTTTACAACCACTAGGCCACAAATAAACGAAAAAATCTAAACCGCTAAACCAGACTTGTCTGGCTCTGAGGTTATTTTATTTTGTAGTTTCTAGATTAGATTCGTCTAGTTACAAGTTTTTTTTTGTTTTGTTTTTTTTACAAAGTTTACTAGCTACTAAATTTACCAGTTATGGTATTTGTTACCAGTCTTGTTCTTGTTTTGTCTTGTTTGGTAATTCTAGTGTTATGCTTTTAGTAAAATTTTTGCTTTCATGTTTTGTTTTGTTTTTGCTTTGTCTAGATTTGAGATAGATAGTTGTGGTATTTGTACTATTATTTTATTTTATTATTTACATGTCTTTTGTAATGAAACATTTACTACTTAAAACAAACATTTATGATTTAATATTTTGATTTAAATGTTTTACTAATTACAGGTCTGGTCCTACCTGCAGCTATTAGACTCTACAATTCAAACTATGACGTGCAGCGCTATTTATTTATGGTTGTTGTTTATTCTGTGTGCGGTGTGTTGTGGTTATGTCTAGTTATTTTTGTCTTGTCTACTTATTTATTCTGCTGTGGTGACTTGCAATTTCCCCGCTGTGGGACAATCAAAGGCTTTTTCAATTTCAATTTTGTTGGTTTTGACTAGTTACTAGGCTTGGATTATTTTTTAACAATAATGATACTAGGTGGTACTAGTTTTTTGTTTAATTTCTGTCTAGTTACGAGTGTTTGGTACTTGAGTATTGGCTAATAGTTTTGTCTACTTACTGGATTTTGTATTTTAGCTAGTTAGAGTTCTGTTTTAGTTAATAGTTTTGTTTTAGTTTTGAAAGTAAATTCAAATAATTATCTGCAGGACTGTTACATCTTTTTTCATACTACAATATACTTTTATACTACAAAATACTTCCATTTGACTCTATAAGAATTCTAGCGTAAAAGGATGTATTTTGTAGTATTAAAGTATTTTGCTTTTTTTCCCCTCATGTGGCCTTGGCAGCAGTAAATACACACTTTCTATGTTTTGCGTCAGGCACCTAAATAATGTTGTTTTTCCCAACAGAGAAGTAACAATCACAATAAGACACATTTCCTGTAAAGCCGCGTGTTTGTTGACACTCTGATAGGAACAGTTCTAGCCAGGCAACAGCTTCCTGTCGTCTCAAACATTCTCAAACACTCTCAAACTAAACTAAAGCGAGTTTCAGCGGAAACCATCAGGCAAGCTGTGTGATCATGGGGAACCGAGTGGATATTAATGTGTCCCGTCACCGTGTTATTGAGCAGGACAGTGAGCGGATGTGTGTTGAAAAAGAGTCTCGTTCCCCCTCGGGATTCTGTAATCTGTATTATTCCTGAAAGAAAACACTCCTACAATAGAACTCTAATCAGCCAGCAATGCGGCCTTGTTAACTGCTTCCTGAATTTCCCAAACCCTGTGTGCTTTAAGAGTTTGCTGCAAAAACATGTAGACATTGTTTTAATAATCCTCAAGTTTTGTAAGATGTTTTGATGTAGTACAGTTCATTATTTGTGTGAACGTTCGTTAAGGATCAAACTTGTACATCAGAAAAAAATAATGCTCATTAAAATAAGGAATCTGAATTATTCAAGTGACTTATTGTGGCATTGCATTAGTGTGCAGCTAATTGTAAGAATATATTCAATATTATATACGTTCAATAAAAACACATCGGATTAATAGTGGTCGATTCAGTTTAACTCGATGCTGCCACCTGTCGGTTCATGTAATAACAGCAATGATGTTTTTAGCATTTTGCTAGTTACATTTTATTTTCGCAGTTTCCGGTTATATGACGTCATAATTATTATGTGGAAAAATTACAACAACAACAACAACAACAACAACAACAACGTTAATTGTAATTAAATTAACGTTTTTAAATAAAAGCATTTGATTTGTCGGAAATAAACTTTTATTGAAATGCAATTTTAATCACTATTGCATTTTCGGCCCGTTACAATAACATGGTAAAACTATGAATACGACGTCATGTGTATTACCAACTTTTGCACCGTGTACAGACAATTTTTCTTCGCATTTACATCGGCTAGTTCACACGAGGTCTGGGAAAAACCAGTCATTTAGGTGGCCTCGGCTCGCCTGCTGGAAAAAGCGAGGTTGTTTTAAAAACCGACTCGTAATTCAAACATGTTTCACGTCTACCGATTGTTCCGTCGACGTTTGTATATTTATATTAAACGGACACGCGACGGGCGATTAATTATTAGCCAGAAAAGCGACCCTTGCGTAAAGGCAATTCCCAGGGCAGCCTCGCGGTCGGGTTTTCCTCATTATAAACCTTTTCCTCGCCGTTCAGTCGCTCTCAGTTGTCGGTGAGGCCGGCGGGGCGGATCCCAAAGTCAAGTGAAAGAAAAATACCAGCCACACAATCAACGTTTCGGCTAATTCGGCTCCAGACGTCACACACTGCGCGCAAAGGCGAGTAAAATCGCATCAAAACACCCCCGTTTTGTGTCTAGTCCGCCGCCGCATCCGCGTTCGTCTGTGGGCACGTGCGCGGCTCGGCTCGCCTCCGCTCAGTTTCGGGCTTTTGTTCAAGTATCGTCGCTCTGGCTGTGTGGAGGATTGTGTTTTCTGGTGATTAGTTTCTGAAATGTTTGTGCTATTCGAGGCGATCGCCGTGTGTGAATGTTTTGTGTGCGAGTGTTGGTGTTTTGTCACCTAGCTACACGGGCCACAGATCGTCACCGTCCTCGAACTCGTCGGCTAAACTTGCTCTTGTTCTTGTGTCTGTGACGTTAAAACTCGGTCGCTTCTGCTCAGATGCCGTCGGCGACAAATGGCCCCAGGACTGTCAAGTCCATTAGCCCGGACTTGGGATCTGCTCCCGGATCATCGAACCCGGTCTCGACCGGCAGCCAGCTGACTGGAACCCAGTCTGAGGCCATGAAGCAGGTGCTGGTGGTTCTGGAAAAGAAAGTCCGCAACATGGAGAAGAAAAAGGTAATTCGTATTAAAGTACGAATATTTAACGGCACATTCGGCGATCATGCTGGATTTTTTTTAGTTTTAGCCGGAGTCGACAACACGAGACAAACGTTTAAGCAAATGAATCGAAACGTGTCATGTTTGTGATTTCTATATTTGTTCATGTCAGAGATTAATAATAATAATAATAATTCGGGGTCTTTTTGTACGCAAAGCTAATACTGCTAACCAGCTAGCTGTGATAGTTTTCAAATCAAATCACTTTTATTGTCACATGCTGTGGTGAGTGAAAAACTTGGGTGCAAACTCCAGTTAGTGCAAATGTACAATACAAAATACAGACACACACAACCAAGTAACAGCCAGGTCCAATGTACAGCCCATTTTCAAAAAATGGTGAGTTTTCTTCAAATGGGACTTGAAAATGTAAAAAAAAATTTTTTATTAAATTAATATAACCAAAGCATGCATTTGCAAACTAATTATGTATTAGTAACTTTTTATTTAATGTTATTGGTTCAAAGAATGTCAGGTTGGATGGCTGGCTCACTTTGACATTTCCAAATCTGGCGCTCTTTGAAAAGCGTTTAGACACCCCTGCCCTAAGTGACTTTTTTTAAATTATTATTAATTATATATAAATTATTAGTTCTGCAAGGTGATGTATGTATCATTACCCACATTGGTCAGATGTTGATCATCATATGCACCATAAGACACTGAACCCCACATGCCCCCCGGGTGCTTAGGCTGCCCTCTGCTCCGGGTTTGTGTGTGTGTGTGTATGTGCGTGTGTATGTGCACTTCACTGCATTGGTTAAAAGCAGAGAATCAATTTCGATTATGGTTCTCCATATTGACAATCTCACTCACTGTACTTTATATCTTTTGATCTGCTTCAAACCAACGGAAGCTTACAACAACTGTGGCTTTAAACTTTCTGCAACCTTTTCCTGCGACTTGGCAGAACATGCGATTTTCTTAGACCAGTGGGAATTCTTGGAATTTTTTTTTCAGATATTAAAGAATTAGCCGATCTTTCAAAAATTAATTCGCCAAGCTAACGTGCGTCGTCCTTTTCTTTACAGAGCAAGCTTGATGATTACCAGATCAGGAACGGCAATGGGGAACGTCTCAACCAGGATCAGCTGGTGAGTAACACTTCATATTTTATTCTCAAAGTTTTAGTTCTGTTAAACACTTTTTTTTTTTTTTTTTTTTTTTTTTTTTTTTCTCCTCCTCCAGGAAGCTTTGTCCAAGTATCAGGAAGTGGCCAACAACCTTGAGTTTGCTCGGGAGCTTCACAAGAGTTTTTTGACACTGGGTCAAGAAGTTAGTACTTCTGTTTTGAATTTTTGAAAATGCTTTTGGAGCCTGAAGCATCAAAGTCTCACCGTTTTTTCGTTTGTTTGTTGGTTAGATTCAGAAGACTGTTAAGAAAGCAGCGCGGCGGGAGCAACTCCAGCGAGAAGAGGCTGAGCAGAAGAGGCTTAAGAAGGTTCTGGAGCTGCAGTTCGTCCTGGACCGGCTCGGTGATGAAAGCATCCGTCAGGAGCTGCTGCAGGGGTCCGGAAGTCTGGCACTGATCAGTGAGGCAGATCTCACAGCCCTCGACGACTTCTACAAGATGCTGGGGCCTGAACGAGACCACAGCGTCAGGTGAATTCCTTACAGCTATTTTTATTTTTCAATGAAGAGACTCTTTTTTTTTTTTTTTTTTTT
>CM051499.1:26357103-26371529 GCA_028031935.1 Paedocypris micromegethes | reverse complement strand
TGTTTGTTTCTCACTAATCTGATTCCATACAGCAGCTTCTCTTTGCGTCTGTGCTATTAAACAATGGCTTGGTTTTGTCACTAGGTGGTTATGACGGTTACCGCCCGCCGTTCCCCAACCCCACAAACGCTGGATACGGACAAAACCAGTTCAACGCGTCACGAGATTATTCCAACAGCAGTTATCAGAGGGTGAGCACAACCTCATCGGCCCTTTCTGATGCCCAGCTACAAGGCTTTAGACGTGGAGGTCCAATCCCTGATCCAAGATCTGTTATCAAAACGTGTACTAAAAATTACAAATTACTAAAAATTAGAAAAATACTTGTACCGAGCATCAAAACTATATTTACTCAAGTACTCTATATGGGGCTGGGCGATTAATTGAAAAATCAAATCGAAATTCAGAACACATTCAACAGTTCAAAATTTTACAGGTTGATTTTTTTTTTTTTTAATTACTTTCCCCTTTAAGAAAAGTTCCGTGTGTGGAGTCACGTGACCCGCTCCGCTCATGGAGTGAGATGTACCACACGAGCAGCTTGACTTATACATAATGACTTAGACATAAAATGACTTCTACGTGTGTTTGGACGCATTTTGGCTTCAGGAAGGATGAAACTAAATGAAGTTGAGTGTAGATTAAACATTACAAGTTTTCATTACAACAATCTGCAGTTTACATTAAAATATTTGTTTATAGAAGATGCTAGAAACGCATATAAAATAACTTGTTTATAATAAAGATATTCATAGTACTGTATTTGTAAGAGAACCATGTAATTTTCCATGTAAATATAGTCCATATTATTATTCCATGTAAATATTAAAAAATAATGCCGTATTTTTTGCTTTTTCTTGATGAGTGAAGTGATTGTGTGAATTAGTTTCCTTCATTAGTTTCCAATTATTTTAAAATCAAGTAATGCACACACTAACCAAATCACTTTCAATGTGAGCATTTTTATTGTTCAAAACTTGTCAGTGAATTATGGGTCAAAAAATATAAATAAATAAAACAATTATATTAATTGTAATCGTGTTGAAATGATACGCCACTCTAAAATGATACCCTACTCTTTACCAATTTCTTCCATTTTACTCGTTCTTCCGTTATGTTCGTTCTGTAACGGAAAATGTCTTCTAATCTTGAAACCTGTTTCTCCGTACAGGACGGTTACCAACCAAACTACAAGCGTGGGAGCGGTCAGGGGTCTCGAGGCGTCTCCCGTGGAAGCCCCTCAGCCATGCGCTCCTGAGCCACGCCTGGACCACTGTGAACGTTCAAATTTGGTCTTTTTTTTTTGTTTTTTCTTCCTCGTTCTCGATCAGACGTTTGGCCATTTAAACCCCCTGTTGGAAAACCGTTCATCTTTTAAGTCTACATTTCGCTCTAACCAATGACTGTGAACTTTAAAGAAATAATTTATTTTTTTTTTGTATGAATAAAAACTCCAATCTCCTACCGCGGGTTCAACACGAGCCGTTTCTGTACCAGGTTTCTTCACACCGTTTTGTTTTTTTTTTTTGTTTTTTTTTGGTTCTTTTTTAAAGTTCTAACAACATTTTCTTTATGGCGCAAATTGAAGATGTTCTAGATTCCGTTTGTAAGTGGATCTTTCTTCAAGATTTTCAATAAAGATGTGTTGCATATGTTTGGCTTTTTTTTTTTTTTTTATATATAAAATTTGATAGAGCAGCAGGTCGAGATGAAGTTTATTGCTTGTAATGTATTTCGTTTTCAAGGGGATTAAACTGCAAGTTGGTTTTAAACTCGCAACTGAGAACGACCGAAGTGCTTTCAAACTAGAGTTATTCAATGTAGCATCTATATAGAATATTTTATATAATTGTAACACTTAGACTTTCGATGAATATTTTTTTCGATGAAGATTAAGCAACGATTTCCTCTTATTTAGCGAATGATACTAACATGAAATAAAATACATCTTCAATTGCTTTATCTTTAAATAAGTCAGATGAATGCGTGTAATTTAAGACATGAAACGTCTCATGTTTTCAACGCTTTGTTTTTCCAAAATCACTGAAATCGGACTTTGGCGCTAGAGGTAAGTAACTGTTGTGACATTTTTAAAAGTAGTTTTATAGTGATGTAAAAAATAATTTGAAATTAAACCGGTTTTATGTAATATTTTCAAAAAAAAAAAAACTTAATTCGGTAGGAATAAAAAAAAAACGCGTTACAAATGTAGTATTAAAATAACCTATAACAGTACTTCGTTATTTTACACATAACAATGTATTTTTTTACTCATAATGATGCTGTGGTGATGTGTGATTTGATTATCCTTTATTGGGACTATTTTATCAAATGCTAATATACATGACACCAGTGCACGAATTTCTTCATGGTTTTGATTCTGTGCTAAGTAAATGCCGCAAATGTGAGACGTACAAGAGACGTCAGAGTTCTGAGATAGAAAATAAAAGTTTAATTCAATAACTAAGAGAACGAAAAGTCAGATTGTTCCCAGATAGTTGTTTTTATTGACTTTTCTTGGTTGCGAAAAACTCACGATATCTGTCACGCCCACTTCGGGCTCCTCCTCTCGGGAGCGTCTGATGTCTGTCACGCCCACTTCGGGCTCTTCTCGCGAGCTTCTGATGCCTGTCCCGTACATTTCAGAATCAGAATTAACTTTATTGGCCAAGTTGCAAGTGTAAACAAGGAATTGAGCTTGGTCTGAGTCCGCCTTCTCCTCTCAATTTTGCATATATTAACATCAATTTATAAATAAAAGAAAAAAAGAAACATGTCTGGTCTTCTCCCCAGCGTTTAATCTCGCCTGCGCCCTTTTGGTTCCTCTCAATCTGGCGCGCTTCTGGTCTCCCTCACCTCACCTGCGCCAGCTGTTGGTCTGGAGCACCTGGGTCGGGTTTCAGGAGAAGTGGGCAGAGCGGAGAGCGAGAAGCCTTCAGACCTTCAGACCTCCAGCTCGACTCCACACACGAGAAATGCTGTGCTGGAGAAGATCGCTCGCCTCGCCGCCTGACGCATCCTGTGATTTCTAGGAGTCCGGGACAGGAAGCGGTAATGTTCGTTTTCCCTTCCATTATCAGTTTTGTGTGCAAAAGTTCTCGGCTGTTTAATCGTGACGCGGAAAACAACCAGTCCAGCGGCGGAGTTGTACGTGTCCTTCAGTCCGGGGTGATTTACGGTAGTTTTCACGAGCCCTTCTCCGTGAGGAGGTTACAAACAGAAGTCCGAGCTTTTAATGGGAGTCAGATGTTCTGAAGGAAAGCGAAGGAGAACACCGAGAGCTCCAGGGTTCCTTCAGAAGAACAAGCTAGTGTTTGTGGCGAAAAATCCATTTCAGATGTGGTTTAATGTCAGCTTCAGGTAAACCTGGCCATTGTTGTTCTTCACGAAAGCCTTGAGCGTTGAGGATCAAGAATGGTGTGATTGTCTACAAGCCGGTAATAAGCACCTTGATGGCGGTGCTGGGAATGGGCCCAATCATCCAAACCTGGTCGGAACCAGCTAAACGACATATCTGCATCTTGCTGCAACTCGTTTAAAGCTTTTACTAGATTCCCATTTCCCTGTAAACACGCAGATGTGAAGGTGAATTGTGGGCAGCCGCTGGTGCGTGCCGCAGATCCAGATCAGTCCGGTGACTGATGTCTGGAATGTTAAAATGGTATTTTTGAGTTCAGAAATTCCTGAAGCTAGTGTTGGGGAAGACACAGCGGCGTGGATCGTGCGTGGCTTCAGGCCAGACCTGAAGATAAACCACGTTCCTCTGAGATCCGCACAGAATCGGGGTGAGTTTGCCTCCTGTTTATAACTCACCCATGCTTTCACGCTGACTAATCGGGTACGGTCAGAGAAAGTGGTTGTTTAAGGCTTAACCAGACACGCCCTCGTGCTGAGATCTTGTGTAATCAGAATCTGATTTTTTTGTATCTAGTAGACTCTTGCTTATATGCAAATGGAATCTGTCAGGTTTGAGGTATGTACTTAAGGTCAGCCACTTAGAAGCGTTAAAGAAACCAACCTCAAACATCTCAATGAGTTTTCGACAGTGATGCCAGTCTGATCGGAAGTCTGATCTGTCTTTCACACTTCTGGACTTTTTTGCAAACATCTAATCTTTCTAGCCCATATCTGATCTTTTTCATTAGCGTCTGATATCTCACACTTCTGGCCTTTCTCGTGAGCATCTGATATCTGTCTCGCCTACTTCTGGTGTTTCTCGTGAGCATCTGATATCTGTCTCACTCACTTCTGGAGTGTCTCGCGAGTGTCTGATATCTGTCTTACTCACTTCTAGTCTCTTTTGTGAGTGTCTGCTATCGGTCTTGCTCTTTTGTCTTGTTTTTTGTCTGATCTTGATTTTGTCTGATTTTTGTCGCACTTCTGGTCTCTCTCACGAGCGTCTGATCTCTCTTGTACACTTCAGGTCTCTCTCACGAGCGTCTGATCTCTCTTGTACACTTCTGGTCTCTCTCACGAGCGTCTGATCTCTCTTGCGCACTTCTGGTCTTATGCAACAAACGTGTTTTGATGATGATGATGATGATTTGATGATGGGAGGTAAACGAACTACAGTAATTTTCCACTTGGTGAATCACTGTTAAGTTTGTGTAGGCCAGAGTGTTTTGTAATCGCTATTAAATTCAGGATGAATCAGCTTCTCACATTTTCTCGTTCTGAAGCTACAGTGAGATTTCCCCGAAAACGATTGATAGAACTTTGTACTTTGGTGTTTGTTTTTTTGTGTCCATTTCTGTGGCTCTGCTTGACCTTCTTCCCGACGTGAACAATGACTTTAAGCTTGGCAAGTTCCCACTTGAATTCCAAGCGTTCTGTGTTTTCAACCAGACCGTGGCACATTCTTACTCGTGCGTTATTGATGTTCTTCTCGCTTGAGGCCAACGTCTCCGATGTGTCAGCAATAGTGATTTACCACCGATGGATCTTTCTACAAATCTATCCCTCCGCACCGTGACTAGCAGTTTGTGTCGGGTGGTTTTGATGTATGATGCTCCCATAGTTGAGTAAAACACACTGATTACAGTACTTCTCACGATTGAAGTTCTTCTGCTGTTGTGTTTAACTACAGTTAAAAATACATTTTACTGACAATTTGGACCTTGTTAAAAAAGGCAAGCCTGGAAAATCTCAGTGTTTAATTGGTGTGAAGGTGTGAAGAACAAGATGAAGCGTTGGCCACTGGGGGCGCTGTGACGTCACAAGCCAAACTTTGGTTACAAGCTCCATACGTCAGTAAAGGCAAAAAATCCAATTGTCTAGTAGTATCTCGGAAAACTGTCGCGTCACTCGATGGTCATGGTCAGTGTTGGGAACGTTTCTTTAAAAAGCAATTAGTTTATTACTAGTAACTTCTTACAAACAGTAACTGAGTTAGTAATTGAGTTACATCTTTATAAAAGTAACTAATTACTGGGGAAAGTAACTATTGTGTTACTTTTTGCGCCGTTTTTTTTTCTTTAATTTGTCAAATAACTTGTTACATGAACGAAATGGACACTAAATAAAATAAATTATTAAAATAAATTATTTTTATTATAAAGCACTGTACAATAATCCTCACTATCTTAATATTGTTGTGGGACAATGTGAGAGACACCTTTCAAATTCAGGTTAATATTGTAAATATTACCATTAGTGTAGTGAATAATAAAACACAGTAGATAACCAATAACTTTTAATATTTATTGTGCAGTCTACAACTACAAAAAAACTCTAAATATAAATTACGTTTCTTAAGGAATCTAACAAAAGTAAATGAATACAATACACAAAAGTAAACATTTTAACAAGATTTTTTAACAAAATTAAATAACAATAACAAAAAATGTACACTCTTTTTACTCCATGTAAATCGCAGATAAAAAATGTAAAAATTTTTGACTCCTTTTCTGACTCCTGCTGGGCGAGCGCTTGTATGTGACCCAACGCAAAACTTCTGTGTGGTAAATGATGGACATTTAATCTAAGCCAATCATCACGTTTTCAGTCGCACCACGTGACACACAGACACACCCATCACCAGTTATGTCCCGCCCCACACAAACACACCCACACACCAGAGGGAAAAACAATAGAGACTCTGATCAGACTAAACCCGCTTCGCTGACCATAATTATAGTAACGCAGCATTTGTCAGTAACAATAACAGCGTTGTAACAGAAAAAAAAGGAATTGCGTTAGATTACTCGTTACTGAAAAAGTAACTCAATTTATTTATAACGCCCATCACTGGTCATGGTGCCTGTGTATAAGTAACACGATTAATGCAGAAAACACCAATCACGTCATCCAAATCAATCTAAGGTTGGAGAAACCTCAAGTCTTTGTGTCTGAGATCTGTCTTTACCTCGAGCATGATGATATGATATGGAGTTATTATTAACCTGTCGCTCTCAACTCCGCTGCATTCCAGACTCTGAGCGCCGTCCTCGTGATCAGATCCAACTAGTCACGCAGAGCCAGGAATCCAGTCAAGTGCTCAGATTCACTTTTACTCGTTTCTGATTGGTAAAAGGAGGAAAAATACTGGAAAAAAAAACCTGGAGCAGTGGTCAGCTCTCATCCCACCTCAAGATGAATCCACATTAGTATTCATTTGCATGGAGGAAACAATTTGATCAGATTGATCAAAAGTGCCCTGTGATTGGTGCAAATCGGTCCAATCAGTAGGCTACAGTCGTCCTGCTTTCCTCTGAAACAATAGTTCAACCCTTTAAAGAACGAATCACATCTCAATTGCTTATTTCGGATTAATGCTAATTCTTTTGTGCGATCTACTCAACCGCCTCCCACCTTTCCATTTCTGGGTCACGTGGAGGAGGAGCCAATCTCAGCTACTCTGGGCCTGAAGGCGGGACACACCTTCAATTTTCCTGCATATTTTTGGACTGTGGGAGGAAACCTTCAACCTGGAGGAAACCCACGCAAGCACCACAAACTCTACACAGAAAAACCGTTTAATTACTAAAAAAACTGTTTTAGATTTGTATATTTTTGCACTGGTGACATCATGGACCACTAACATAAGCTTCTGAGTCAAAGCTCCAGCGGGAGGCGATAAATTCGAAAACGAATTAAATTAGAAAAACGAAAAGCTTGAGATTGAATCACGGCGATTTTACTGTAACTACGCCAGCAGTCGTTGACGCAATCGCCAGCGGACGGTTTCTGAACAAAGCGTATTGACGGTAGAATGTGTGTGAACGCTGATCACAAAAGCGACGGTAGATGTAGCAATGCGGTTCAGCTGGTTCTAACACGTCGAGTGAAGCCACCAGCCGCGATTAACCTTGATGTGGATAAACCAGCAGAAACGGCCTTATCAAACCCGCACAGTCTAATGGCTAATAAACAGACGATAGAGTTCTCTGAAGGTTCTAAACGGAGATATCCTGCTTCTCTGAAAGCTTAGAGGATTTTACAAACCAAACACAACATTTCCCGTGTGTCATGCGCAGTTAGTGTCATTAGAATACCGTATTTACGCAGATATAACCACCTCCCTGATTTTTCAGGCACAAAATAAAAATTCCAAAAAATATATTAATTAACGTTTCTGGTACAATTGCGTTAATATTCTCTTAAAAATACTATTTTTCTTTAACAAGCCTAACTTGTAACTTGCATCATTTTTATATTTTTTATTTGAATAATATATAACAAACAGTTGATTCTAGTGGTCAGGACTTCGTTTCCCAAGATCCTTTGCTCTCCAGTCAGACTCCGCACATGCGCAGAGCAATTGTTTCCAGCTCAGGCCTGTTTCAAGCTCTCTGTTTATCAGATGCTGTGTGAAGAGGAAGGATTATTATCCCCTGTGCAGCGACCCAGCGTTTTGATTGTGTCTGTTTCTTGGATTTTTTTTACTTCCTGCCTGTGTTCTTCATTTTCGACTGTTTTGACTCTATATGCAGGTCTGCCTCTGGAACCATTATTTAAAGACTCACAAGCGTGAGTCACACGCTCCTGACTTGAAATGTTTATATTTGTGTGCATTTTTTTAAAATCGGCGATTATAAGCACCCAAATTCAAAACCAAATTCAAATTTTATTTGTCACATACAAATTATACCTGGTACAACATGTACTGAAATGTGTTTTTGATTTTTCCAGCATTAAACATAAGGATACAAAGAGCAAAATGTGCAAAGGGGGAAATACAATAAAAATAAATAAATAAAAAGAGAAGTACGATAAAACAAGATAAAAAGATGAAAAATGTTATTCCAAATGTGCAAAGAGAAATACAATAAAAAATAAAAGAATAAAAATACGATAAAAACAAGATATAAAGATAAAATATGATATATGAATGAAAATACAAATACAACATTTTCAAGATAATAAAAATAAAGTTGAATACCATAGAAGTGAGTAAAGTACAAAAATGTACAAAAAGTGGCTGTAGAAATGTTTAAAGTGTTCAGTTTAAGGTCTAAAGTGTCTAAACCATCCTCTTAACGTTTTTGAGCGTCTAAAATTTGAAAAAAGGGTTGCTTATATTCACATAAATATGGTGATTATGTTTAAAAGTGTCTGTGTTTCTGTTCAGGCTGTTGTATTAAGTGGATGCCGGGTACGTGTCACGTCTCCTGAAGCGCGTCGATCATGAACTCTCAAGGCGGCTACGGCAGCAGCTTCATGTGTGAGTCACACACACACACACACACACACACCGCCACAGTCACGACACAGTAATAACACAGTGGTAATAATAATGAAAAATGTTCACGATGTTTGTGTGTGTGTGTGTGTGTGTGTGTGTGTGTGTGGTGTGTGTGTGTGTGTGTTGTAGTTGAGTCCATCAACAATGAGCTGAACGCGTCTCTGGCCACGGCGGATGAGTTGTCGCGAGAGTTCAGCTCGCTGTTATCTGAAGCCGCCCCGGTCATTCAAGCCGCCGGACCGCAGGTAACGCTCAGATAGTGTGTGTGTGTGTGTGTGTGTGTGTGTTCAGGGTTATTACAAAGAACTGACAGATTTTATTACACACAACGACACTTGATTACGCAATGTCACACCCGTTTATTGCGCAATATTTAATTGTCAATATTCCGTGCACAAACTAGTTTTATTCTTTATAAGCAGTGTTGTGCAAGTTAGTTCGAAATTGTAATACATTACGTGATATTTATTACTGTTTGCATTAATATGTTACATTACAATATTACTGTCTTAGAATTGTAATGTTACATTGCTTCTGTGATACTTTTAACTTACTTCTGCCAAAATACAGAAGTAGAAATTAACATCCTAAAGTAACTTGTATTTTTTTTAACATCCAGTAGAAGGTGATGTTATGTAGCTAATGACTGTGGCCTATCCAAGCTACCATTAATAATATACGTAGTTTACAATCGTATGGTGACCATATTCTGATTTCCAAAAAAGAGGAGAACCGGCACGGCCTCGAGACTAATTCAGACAGGCTTATCGGAAGTTGATGAACACACTTTAATATGCTTCAATGGTGCAGAACTAACTTCTGTAATAAAATAAATATACATGAATCTGTAACAAGTTCGTTACTTTCTCTGACCATCACCTCACTTTCTCCTTTTCTCTCTTTCTAAGAAAATAATAGTTTAATAGACCCTTAATATAATAGTTAATATATAATTTAATATAATAGACCCTTTTCTAATACATAAATAAATAAGTTAATATTAATAATATTAAATCATTTTCTAAATGTCAAATCTTCTGCTATTTAATCCAGCTTTAACAATATATCTAATAATAAGAACGTATATCCATATTATTGAGCAAAATTAGTGGGCAGTTGTCATTCTAAAAAAAAAACGTTTTTACATGAGAAATAATTTAATAATTTAGAAATTTTCAATTTATTATTTAATTTTCTTTACATGGGCATTATATTGTTTATTATTATATTAACCATGTTTTATGTATTGGATAGTTAACATTAATTATATTATATTATATTTATTATATTATATTATATAGAATAACATTTATGTGTCTGGTCTGACCTTAACAAACAAGCTTTGAAAGATTAAGGGCGGGGTTTAACCTGGAGAAGCATCAGCCATTTGAATAATTAAAAAAAAAATGAATACAAAAATCATGGGACCATGAAAAAAAAGCCACCACACATTGCTTTAAAACGAGACGCGCAATTTCATTCTCAAATGCTCAGTTCTCAAATAATTTATCGCAAGGCGGGCGAACCTACGTATACTTGTAAAGAATAGTGAAAACCGAACAATTTCGTGAAATTCGCCCGGACGCTCCAGACAGAAGAGAGGAAAAGAGGTCGCCTGGTCACCACGATAATTGGTGTTTTTCTGCCATATCTGTGAATAATGTGTGTAATTATATCAGACACAACATGACTAGGTAAACTTCAGTGCTGTTTTATTCATTCCGAAAAATGATAAAAAAATTATAAAATTACAAATTAAAAAATGTGTGTGTCCATTTCAGAGCTCCACGCCTCAAATCGGCATCAACAGCAACTACAGCGTCTACAACCCCAGCAGAAATGGAGGTGAAGCGGATCAGAGGAGCTCCACCAGGATCCCCAGCTCAGACTCGCCCACACCCAGGAAAGAGTCCAGCCTGGACACGCCTCCAGCCCTCCCCCTGCCCAGCCTGGCCCCGCCTCCATCCCTCCCCCTGCCCAGCCTGGACGCGCTCTCCTCGGTGAAGTACAGGCCGTCCTCGCCCAGCCCTCTGAGCCAGCAGCACTCGCCCTTCATGCCACGCAAAGACCTCTCAGAACCACGATACTTCTTCGACCAGAGGACGCCGCCTAACTCCTCTCCGAACCTGGCTAAGAAGGCCCCGCCCACCAGACCCCGCCTGTCCTACGGGGAGCAGTCGCCCTCCTCCAGCCCCACGTCCCGCGGCTACATGACCCTCCACGAGCCTCCGGGTCCTCGTCTGGACCGCGCCCCGTCCCCGTTCGCTTCTCTCCCGCGCGCCTTCCAGCCCTTCAGACCTGCTGGTAAGCCCTGCCCCCTCTGTTTAGCAGGGGTGTAAGGTACTTGAGTAAATGTTGAGTAACTTGAGTAAACTTTGTTACTTAAGTATGTTTTTGGCTACTTCGTACTTGTCCTGAGTATAAAAAAATATAAACTACTTTTACTCTATACTCCACTGCATTTCTGATTGAGTAACTGTACTTATTTATAAACGTAATGTTCCGAAAATTTATAAACATAATGTTACGAAAATGAACATGCAAAAACCACCGTGACATGACTATATTTTCACCTGTTTTTTTTATGTGAAACGTAAATAGATGAGTCGCTGAAGTTATACATTCTGCATAACATACATTTAGCTGTGTGTTTGTGATTTTGTGTCTTTTCATTGAATTTATACGTTTAGTTTATTAAGTACACTGCATCTCTGTGTATAATTGTAATGCGGAGAAACCGTCCTAATCACTTGAGAAGCAACTTAAACTAGACCTTGAATACTCAGAGAAGAGGATGAATGTGTTTTACAAATGTTATTATATAGTATATAACTTTATTTTATATATATATATATATAAATATATAATAATAAATAATATTTCTAATTTACTAATCAGAATTTTATATTATATTAACTTTTTTCTTTGCACATTTAAGTGATTAAGACTGACCTTTTGTTCTTTTTATCTACTTTGTTCTACCATTTATAAAACATTGAGGTTAAATTCCGTTTCTCTATTAGAAAATATTAGTTTGTTTTAACATTTTTTTTGCCTATATTGAGTACGAATAAAATACTTCTTAATACTTAAGTTCTTTTCAAATTTGATACTTTGCTACTTTGACTCAAGTCTTTTTGAAACTGGTGACTTATTACTTGTAATGGAGTAATTTTTACACTAAGTATCTGTACTTTTACTCAAGTATGGCTGTCCGGTACTCTTTACACCTCTGCTGTTTAGTGAAGCGTCACTCACCTCGGTGATCATGTCTGATTGGTGTTTTACAGAGGAGGCGGGGCCGAGGCAGAAAAGCCCTTCCAAGTGGAACGAGTCTGATCTGGACGCGGCGTATGAGAGGAAACCACACCAAAGCTACGACAGTAAGTGCGTGTGGAAGGGCGGGGCAATTGCGCCGAAAAAAATCTAAATTTCGCTTCATTGAACATTTGAACACGATTACGATTAATGAAGGATTAGTTTACTTATTTATATTTTTAGTTGTTTTCCTGTAAATAAGTTGGAGCGCACACGCGTATTTCTGATAAAATGTGACGTTTTTCCGACGTGTGTGATAACTTTATTCATAATCAGTCTGTGTGGCGAACACATCAGGGCGGATTGGACAGATCTTTCAAGTTCAAGTTTATTCATATAAGACTTTTCTTAGTTCGAGACCAACGCAAAGTTTCTATTCGAATTAGGGGAAAAAATAGTCTTTAAAAAGAAAAGTGTCCATTATTTATCTTCCAAAGCTAACATTCTCAATGCTACGCTAAAGTTGCACCCTCATAAGAAACATTAGTTCTATGCTGTCTGTTTGTGTTGGGAAAATAAAGTGTTTAATTCTATTTTAATGTTACTTTTTTTGGCTAATAATTGAAGCGGTGTGATCGGTGAGGTGGGGCGGCGGCTTCAGGAGGAGGCGTGTCCAACCCTTAGGCCAAAAAGGTCACGCCCTGATGTGGCCTCATTAAGCAACTGTATTTATCAAATTGTATTAGACTTTTTTTTGTACTTGTTGTGAATGAATGACTTTGTCCCACTAAGGGCAAATTTCTAAAACAATTGTTCTTGTTGAACAGTATCAATAGTGAAATGGTTAATGTTTAAATTGTATTGATTTCTGTGTGTGCGTGTGTGTGACATCACTAGATTTTAATGTACATTAACGGTAGTATTGTTGCATTCTACGTTCTAAACTACGTGTCGGTAATGTTGCGCTTCTGATTAAAGGGATGAATTAATGGTGTTTGTGTTGCAGAAAGCGAGTGGATCCGTTTCCCGGGACCCAACAGCAACTGGAAGGAGTCAAACTTGGACGCGCCTCCTGCTGCGAAGGTTCGGTACTGCAAGTGTTAAAATCACTGTTTTTGCCTTTGTTTCCTTCGCCGTGTCTTCTCGCCGCAATTATACCGGTTTATTCACTTGACACACACGTCAAAAGAATGAATAGACATTTTTGTGATTTAAAACCGTTGAAAATGTAAAAACAACCTTGGGCAGTTCCCATGATATAGACATGCTAACAATATATAGTCATTAAATATACGTAAATAGTAATACAATATATAGTAATTAAATATACATAAATAATTATTTTCTAAATTAAATATGAATAGGGTCTATATGTATATATAAATAAATATGTAAATAAAAATAAAAAAAATTGTTTGTTATAACAAAAGATGTTTATTTATTTTTACATAGACATTTAACCATTGAAAATACATCAATTGCTCAATCTACTCCAGCATTCCCAAAACGACATTTTTTTTTTCATTTTATGTAATTAAATGTTATTATTGGTTGGAGGCGGGGCTACCCTGTGACATCACGGCACAATCCATCAACAACGACATCAATTTTTTTGACTGGCAAAACTATTTGGATATACAATATAAAATAAATATAAAAACAGTGGAAACTCAACCTACGAGTGAATTGATTTTATACGTTTTGTGAATACGGTATATAACAAAAATTAATTTTAAATTAAATTAAATATTAATATAATTTAAATGAATTAAGTTAAATTAAATAATTGTAATATAGTGGCGCGCACCCTCATATTGTGCTAACAACCGCTACATTTGACGTTAGTAAAATGTGATGTTTTTTTTCCGTGCGCTCATTAGGATGCCCCGCCCCGTCAGCTGGCACCCGCCCACAGTTCACTGCCCCGCAACGCCCGCATCTCCGTCCCCCCGGACCTCCCGCCCAGCGCCCCGCCCATCATCTCACGCATCTCCATGCCACCTAGCAACCCCGCGGCCCGCCAGCACCGCCCCATTCCCCTGTCCGTCATCATGAGGCTCCAGAACCCACACTACAGCTCAAAGGTCAAAGGTCCCCAGCCTGGCATGTACCAGGCCGTTCCCCTGCCCCGGGAATACTTCCGGCAAGTCCAGACTCCTCAGCAGCTTCCCAAACAGCCGGCTTACTATAAAGAAGGTAAAGCTGATTTACGTGTGTGGCGGGTTTTTTTTAAAATTCATTATAGGTGTGGGCGAAAATTCACATCACGATATTTTCTAGTGTCCAGACAGTATCGGTATTACATCCGGTATTGGGGGGCTGGCATTACATTTTAGTAGACCTTAATTACAAATCTGTATTCTGACTTTATTTAAAGTGATGAATTAGACGCAGGGGGTAACCTGGATAAGCATCTGGCATTTTTAGCACAGAATGTCTTTTAAAAGTAGTAGCAGACACACACACACACACACACACACACACA
>CM051499.1:26343356-26353547 GCA_028031935.1 Paedocypris micromegethes | reverse complement strand
TTTTTTTTTTTGCCTAGAATAATCACGATTCTTTCTGGATATTTTATTATTTTGAATATTCAATCCTGAAAATCAGGCTGTCAAACATCAATATAATTACACCTATCATTCTTTTCTTTAAATTTAAATAGATAGAATGAAAATATAATGTAAAAGTAATGTCGAAAAATCACCATTAAACGTAATAAAAATAAGCATTCCAAAGAACAGTATTATGTACAGTTGAGGACAAAAATATTAGGTTTGTTTAAAAGCACTTTTGAAATACTCATCAAACAATGATTATTTTAGGGGGCTAATAACTGTGTCCTCAACTGTAGATGTTTGCTGAGTGTAAACACACACATTTCAGAATAAAATCCTTTTTCAGGTAATAAATATCGGAGTTGATACTCTACCGTTGTATTTAATCATTCGTTCTCCCCGTTTATTTGTAGTTTAATACGACAGACCGCAAAATACGACAGAAGTAATGCAAGATCATATTTCATTTATAATATTTAAATGATCAATCAGCTAAATTTTGCTCAATGCGCGCGCGCGGACGAGAAGAGTGGTTTCTGTCAGACCGCGCGAGCGAAACTCAGCCGATTGATAAGAGAGTTATAATAGGCAGAATCGTATAAATGCTGGATTCAGATCGTGAAGAGGCAAGATCAAGATCGCAATCTTTTAATGAGTAATCGTGCAGCTCTACTGCGCGTATAAGTCAATCCCTCCACTTTGAGCCCGAAATTTTAAGGAAAAATCCTCGACTTATAGGCGAGTAAATACGTTATTTAAAAAAATAGATTTGAATACAAATAGATTAGTGATTGTGCGTGTGTCGACTCTGCTGCAGTGTTCATTTCGTTGATGAAATATGTTCGTCATCGTCTTCGTCAACGACACTTTTTACCTGACGAAAACTAGACGAGAACTATATAAAAACTCCCGCTCAGGGATGAAAACTATAATTTATTGACACATTCGTCAACGAATAAAAACTAAACAAAAATGCCTTTCGTGACGACGTCAAATCATAATCCGAGTCTTTCGGCTGCAGAAAAACTTTTTAATTTTACTGTATTTATGAGAATACATTTATTTGGATTGAAAGAAAAGTTCATATAAATAAGTTAATGAAAAATAAATGTTTTAACTAAAAAAATTAGTTTTTATTTGTCCAAATAATATCTTTTATATGTTCATAGTTAACTACGTATTCAGATTTCTTAGACATAGCAACTTTAGTAAACATTTAGAATATATAGCACTTATATTTTCGTTGACTAAATCTATACTGTAATGTAGTCGACTAAAATGCTGTGGTATTTAGTCGACTAAAATTAGACTCAAAATAAAAAAAATTAAGATGACTAAATTGGGACTAAAACTAAAATGAGTTTTAGTCAAAAGACTATGACTAAAACTAAATAAAAAATCTTTGTCAAAATGAACGCTGCTCTCCTGGTCTGGCTCAGGACGCCCCTGCACTGCGCCGCCTCCTGTAACGACAGCCAGATTTGTGAGTTCCTGGTGCGCAGCGGCGCGGCGGTAATGGCGGTCACGGACAGTGACGGAGCCACCGCGGCGCAGAAGTGCGACCCCTTCGCCCCGGGATTCCAGGAGTGTGAGAGCTTCCTGAGAGGTGAGCAGGACGTCCTTTGGTGATGTTGGGGCGGGGCGATTGTGCGTTAAAATCTCACATTCTGAAGTTACACGAACTACGGGAACTTAAAATTGCGGTGTTTATGTGTAAGGTTAAAAACAAATTGTTGCCGGAGGGAACACAAAAGTTGTTTCATGAAAGAAATAGGGAATATAGTTTAAGAGGCAAGTCAAACTTAAAAGTAGATTATACACGCACCACATGACAGGAAGACTAATAAGTGTCACAGGTGTGTGTCATTGCCCTGAATCAGCCTCTCAGCGGACCGGAACAGGCTGCTAAAAAAATTTTTTTATTATAATTTTAAACATTTTTTTAAATGTATCACCAGAAGATACAATGTGTAATAAGGGAAAAGGTTAAATTTTTAATCACAAAAATTTACCACGCCACATTCAAGCAACCCACCAGACAACCCTTCTCTTAGAAGTTTGAGCAAAAATGTTTAAAAAAAGTTTAAAAACTTTTTTTTATAAAAATCTGAATTTTTCAAAATTTGGAGCGGCTCCCCTAGTGGTCACTGCTGTGGAAAAGCAATGGAGCAGGCAATTGCTGCCACCTGGTGATTAAATTACGTATTACAAGTGTATGTTTGAATTGATCAAGTTTTTTGAAACAGACTTAAAATTTAAGGCCCTGTAATCTGACAAAAAAAATTGACCTGGAAAAATTTGAACGACTATAAGTTCTGAATTTCGATTTTGTTTTCTCTGCAGGTGTGGAGGAAGCGATGGGCGTTCAGAACAGCGGGGTGGTGTACGCTCTCTGGGCTTATCCTGCACAGGCTCCAGACGAGCTGAGCTTCAAGGAAGGAGACATGGTGACCATCCTGCAGAAGCCCGAAGCCATCGACTGGTGGTGGGCTTCACTCTGCGGACGAGAAGGACTCGTGCCTAATAACTACTTTGGGGTGAGAAGTGTGTGTGTGTGTGTGTGTGTGTGTGTGTGTGAAATGCTTGAAGTCCTTGAAAATACTTGAATTCAAGGCCTTAAAAGTGCTTGAAAATTGAATTATACCTAATTACTAATACTTAATTTAACAAATACGAGTTTATTTATATAGCGCTTTTCTTAGTTCGAGACCAACGCAAAGTCGTCAAAATGCTTTAATAAGTACGTTTAATTTATTAATCCGGCAGCAGTTTTGTGAGGCAAATATTTCATAAATCGGGAAGCAATTGATATGTAATGCCCTTATTTCTTCTAAGCTCCTGTAATATTCAGAGACTTTTTTAATATGATAAATTAAATGAATACTGTGGGACTAGAGTAAAAGAATAATCAATTATTCGTGTTTGCTCCCTCTTATTACAGTTAAGAAGAAAAATACACCAAATTTGGACTCAAATTTTTATTTTGTGAATGAACCATTCGTTCATTTCTTTTTTATTTACTGCACAAACTAATATTGACAGTCCACAGTGAAACTCGTCCAATTGCTATAAAAGCACAACTTTTTGTTTGTTTTGGCAAAATACTGTATCTCTTTAAATGTGATTAAAATGGCAACGTTTTGTTGTTTGTATGTAGGCAGACCTTTAAAAACATATTTACTCGAACTGTGAACAGCTTGAACATGTGTGAAGAAGAATTTTTGTTTTCTGAAACTGTAGGAACCCTGGTCTTCATATACTTCTTTACATTTCTTTTTTTATTTTATAGTCTCTTAATTTGGAACTATTTGTCACCCAACCCTCACATTTACATTCAAACTTATAATTTTTTCCCTCCCTTTTCTTGCAGCTCTTTCCGAAGATCCGATCAAAGTCACTCTGCTGAAGCGCACGGATAAAGACCACACACACACACACACACACACACACACACACACACACACGTTTGTCGTGAGCAAAAGCTGTTGTGTATAGGTGGATTCTAGGACTATTCGCTCTCCAGAATGTAATTACTGACCATTGATGGTTTCTTCGTGTAGTTTTTCAGTCGTAACTATGAAGCTGATTAGATTTGAGCCTGTGTAATGTCATTTACAACTAACGCAAACTAACACCAGTTCCTCAACTGCACAAACACACAAACATACACGTACAATGAGAGGAAATGGAGAGGGAGGAGAACAGATGACTTGTGATGAGAATAATAATAGGACATCGTTTTTAACCTGAACTGTACATTAAACCGTATAGGAAAACATCCAAGTGACGTGTGATGTATGTAAAGCACTAGAAACAATAAATCATGTTATGCTTATGTTATGGAGGACCTAAAGGACAGGAAATAGAATTAGCGACAAATTATTACCATGTCGTTATTTATAATAACATCGTAATTAAGTATTAATAATTAGGTAGGTAAGTATTAAGTAATAAAAACAGAATTAAGGCGAGGGAGTGTGACGTAAATGGAGAATGACCAGAAGAGGGCGGCAATGCGACAGAAATGGATGCAAACTCCGTTAAACGACAAAAGAAAAAGACGACGACGCCAGAAAAGCGCCAACTTTCTAGATTCATCTGGGAGAGAAAATAAACAGTACAGTATTCCCATGTATACTTTATTTTGAATAAACTACAACACAAACCACTAAACCCGTCCCAGCTCTTATTATTTACCGTATTAATGCGAGTTATTTAGTGGATTTGTTGCGGCCTTAAAGAGCGTAAAAGTAGAAAGTGTAAATACAAATACAAGCACGTTCACTCGTTTGTATTGTCTTGTTGCTTAACATACACAAATATAACAGAAAATACATACATCAAAAAGTGCATACCATTTTTATCTACAAGTAATGCTTCACACTTTGAGTATACTTGGAAAAAAAATGTCTGTACTTTCATACAAACGAAAATTTTGTGATTCCGAAACTGCTGCATTTTCATACAAATCCAAACATTTAATAATAATAATAATAATAATAATAATAATAATAATGACTGAACAATGAGTGCAACAAAACACAAGATGTTGTTTATTATGTTAATAACAACAACAACGCAAATCGTCGGCTTCTACTGCAGCTAGCTGAATTAGCTAATATAATTTTGTGTTGTTTGTTTTTAACCCATGAATATTGGAAAAATTACCTTAAAGAGGGTTTTGGTAATTCAAATAATTAAAATACGTTTTTAAGTTTAGCTGTGTATTTCTGAGCGACCTGCTTCCGCCTTCTACCTGCAACTGAACTTTCTACTTCCTGTGGAAACACCTGGTGTGTGATTACCGGCTAATTATGACGCTAATTAGAAACTGTTGTCACGTGACGTGGTAAATTTTAGCATAATGGCCTGTGGTGTGTTAGGAGGCGAGTTTCCCAAAGTCTACATCTGGGGGGAAATCGGAAAAATAAATGTCTTTTTCATCAAATATGACAAGTATTATCTTTAAAAAAGGCTAAAGTTTTAACTAAGCGTCATGAAAACGCGAGTTGCGATCTCAGCGGTTGTTATTTTTATGTTTACATTATATGTAATATATTGTTACATACATTATCATAAGTAATCATAATCATGTCATAATCAAAAAGAGAAGTAAATGTTTTCTTTTTGTCAAGAAACTAGGACATTTATTGCACACAAGGAAATTCTGCGTTACAAGCGGTTTGTTGACGTGATTATTATAACGCATGTTCATTTCTCAACTCTCGAATAAATAAATTACTTCTTTGAATATTTTTTTTCTTATAATTAAAAGATGTATTGAAATTATGCAGGCGTCATTCTCAATTCTCTTAGTAGTGAGTTGATTACACGCCACCGTTTGAGCGGTCGAGTTGATATCGGTTTTATTCTCTCTTTCTCTCTCTCTCTCTCTCTCTCTCTCTCTCTCTCTCAGAGATACACCCTCTCACTTTCTTTCTCTCTCTCTCTCTCTCTCAGAGATATACCCTCTCTCAGAGATACACTTTTTCTCTCTCTCAGAATTACACCCTCTCACTTTCTTTCTCACTCTCTCCTTCTCTCTCTCAGAGATACACCCTCTCACTTTCTCTCTCTCCTCTCTCTCTCTCTCTCTCTCTCTCTCTCAGAATTACACCCTCTCACTTTCTATCTCTCTCTTTCTCTCTCTCTCACTCTCTCCTTCTCTCTCTCAGAGATACACCCTCTCACTCACTTTCTTTCTCTCTCTCTCTCTCTCTCTCTCTCTCTCTCTCTCTCTCTCTCTCTCTCTCTCTCTCTCTCTCTCTCTCTCTCTCTCTCTCAGAGATACACCCTCTCTCAGAGATACACTTTTTCTCTCTCTCAGATTTACACCCTCTCACTTTCTTTCTCACTCTCTCCTTCTCTCTCTCAGAGATACACCCTCTCACTTTCTCTCTCTCCTCTCTCTCTCTCTCTCTCTCTCTCTCTCTCTCTCTCTCTCTTTCTTTCTCAGAAATACACCCTCTCTCTTTCTCTCTCTCTCTCTGTCTCTCTCTCTTTCTCAGAGTTACACACACTCATGTGCTCTCTCTCTCTCCCTCTCAAACCATCTCACACATTCATCCTCCCCCTTTTCTCACCTTCTAGACAAGCTCTCTCTCTCCCTCTCTCTCCGGCTTTTTTCCAGTCATTCCTTTCCCATTTGGCCTCCCCAGACAGCGTCTGCGAGTAGAGATGAGCCGGCCGTTGTTAGCGATGGCATTTTGGCCCATCAGCTGGTGACGTGACGTGACAGGACGCCGTACGTGCCCCTCAAAACAAATACGTGTAATCAGCCGCCCACAGATGGGCTTTTCTGAGCGGGAACTCAACATCGATTAGAACGGAGACGCCGTGTTCGGTGTGTTCGGCGCCTTGTTCATTCGCCATGTCTGTGGAAGACACAAACCTGAATGTGGAGATGCGGCGGGAAGAATCCGCGCTAAAATGCTTGGTTCAGAGTGTGTGATGATGATATTTATATATATATATATATATATATATATATATATATATATATATATATATATATATATATATATATATATATATATATATAGTCTGAAAGGACAGACAGACAAATGATTTGGAATTCGATGATTTGCCATTTAAACGCATTTATAATCTCCCTTAGCCAATGTGGAAAATGTCTACAATTACGCCACGATTTGAGACATATTCAGATTATTTCGATTAAACTATTTTATTTCAATTAATCTAGATTATTGCGATTGATCTAGATTATTGCGATTAATCTAGATTAGTCATGATTGATTTAGATTCATTTTAGGACTGCACTTTCAAGATTGCAATCAGATTAATCTAGATTTAAAAATAATAATAATAATAATCTACTAATCTAATCCCGCCTCTAGTGAATTCATAGAGGTAGCTAAATATGTATATTTATATATAATTTTAGACTAGGACGCTAAGCGACAGCACGGCTCCTGCGATTAATCTAGATTAGTCATGATTAATTTAGATTCTTAGATTTAGATTTTAGGACTGCACTTTCAAGATTGCAATCAGATTAATCAATATTTAAAAAATAATAATAATAATCTACTAATCTAATCTCGCCTCATTCATACAGGTAACTAAATATGCGTATTTATCTTTAATTTTAGCAGAGACTAGGACGCTAAGCGACAGCACGACTCCTGCGATTAATCTAGATTATTCATGATTAATTTAGATTCTTAGATTTAGACTGCACTTTCAAGATTGCAGTCAGATTAATCTAGATTTAAAAAAATAAAATAAAAAAACAATCTACTAATCTAATCCCGCCTCAAGTGAATTCATATAGGTAGCTAAATATGCATATTTATATATAATTTCAGCAGAGACCAGGACGCTAAGCGACAGCACGGCTTCGTTCAGGTTGTGGGATTGGGATGAAGAAAAGTGGGAATGTCGGGGGCTGAAGATGTGAGTTAATAACGCCAACATCAGTGTGTTCTTCACGGTTCACCTCCTCCATCATCTCTCCTGCACCTCTCCTCCTCTCCTCATTCCTCTCCCTGTCCATCTCCATCTTCCCTCTTTTACATTTACGTATTACGCATTCTTCCAGGTCTTTTCCATCTTCATCTTCACTTTTTTCCATCTCTGTCTTCACTTTCCTTTACCTCCATCTTCACTCTTTTCCATCTCCAGCTCTGTTTTCCATCTCTATCATCCTTCTTTTTCATCTCCATCTTCGGTCTTTTCCAGCTCCATCTTCATTTTTTTTCTAGCTCCATCTTCCCTTTTCCATCTTCCCTTTTCCATCTTCATCTTCTCTTTTTCCCTTCTCTATCTCCCCACTTTTCTATTTCCATCTTCGCTTTTTTCCATCTCCGTCTTCACTTTTTTCTGGGTCCATCTTCCCTCTTTTCCATTTCCATCTTCCCTCTTTTTCATCTCCATATTCCCTCTTTTCCATCTCCGTCTTTTATGTTTTCCAGCTCTAGCTTCCCTCTTTCCCATCTTCATCTCCTCTTTTTTCCAGCTCTATATTCACTCTTTTCCATCTCCATCTTCACTTTCTTCTAGCTTCCTGTTCACTCTTTTCCTCAATCTTCTCTATTTCCATCTCCATCTTCTCTCTTTCCATCTCCATCTTCTCTTTTCCTTTTCCATCTTCACTCTCTTTCATCTTCATCTTCATTTTTTCCAATCTCCATCTTCATTCTTTTCGAGATCCATCTCTCTTTTCTTTCTCAACCTTTCTTTTCCATCTCCATCTTCTTTCTTCTATCGTCACTCTTCCCTATCTCCATCTCTTCTCTATCTCTATCTTTACTCTCCATCGCCTCCTGTCCTCACCCCTCATCCCCCGGAGTAATGAATAATAGAGGGTTTCTTGTCTTCTCTTCCTCCTCCGGTTAATCAGGCCTCGCCTGGCTGCCCTCTCCGTCCCTCCTCTCCTCCTTCCCAACTCTTCTTTAATAAATCATTCCGAGTCTCGGGACGACAGCCTCAGCGGTGAAAGGGGGACACCACTAAAGACTTTCACATCCACAAATCTCCTCTTTCACTTCCCGCGACTCCATTTTCTTCATGTCTCCCACGAGACACATTTCCATCTATTACGCTCTTTCACTCACCTGCTCCCACGCTCACCCTCTCTCTCTCTCTCTTTCTCTCTCTCTCTGTCTCTCTCTCCCGCCTTTCCAGCACATTCTAGCTTTAGTAACATAAGCCCACAACACATATTCCCACATGCACATCCTGAGAGAACACACCAAAAATATAACCCACAGATATAAGTAGGGCAGCCAGATACAGACAAAGAAGATCACACGGCAACATTGTGTTTCGTTGAGATTTGTCGTATCGCCACGTTCCGTCACAAATTGGCGAAACGAAACCTTCCCTGTTCTGATTTGTGTTTGGCTTCGTCATCATGTGCCAGTGACTCCGGTTAAACATGCCATTTGGGAATTTGAATGAAGTGATGAACGGAATTGCAGTGTCGTGAATGTTCTTTTATAAAAGTACTTCACACCAATAGTAACTGAGTTAGCAATTGAGTACCATTGTTATAAAAGTGACTAATTACCAGGGAAAGTAACTATTGCTTTAATAAATTAAAATTTTGTTTGTCAAATATATTGGTTTCTCTCAATATTACATATGTTAAATGAATGAACTGGACCCTAAATATTATTATTATTTTGAAGCATTGAATATTAATCTACGCTTGTGAGAGACACCAATCAAATTCAATATATATTGTAAGTATTATCATCAGTATAGTGAATAATAAAACACAATAGATGGTTTAGAACTTTTAAGCCTCCTATTATGTTCTGGTTAAACAGACCCGTTATCAAAGTTTAAAAATATTTAAAAAATACTTCAAAGTATTTTTTTTTTTTTTTTTCATTTTAAAACTTCTGGTCTAATTCATCTTTGAAACTTCTCCTTTTTTTAGTGTCATTATCATCTAAAAATATAACGATTCAGTTCACAAAGATACTTTTCGGGTCAAATTGACTATTACCGGTTAAAAAGTACCGCGGTGATTATTTATGGCGCTGTTATTCCCATCACTGTTGAGATATAAAGCAAACTATTACCGAATGTCAAAGTCAATATTATGTCTAAATCAACGTACACATTTACAGTGTAAAGTTGTGTTTTCTATTCTGTCTGAGCTTCCCTGTCACTCCTTCATTGTTTCTCAATGTCTCTTTAATCCTTCGCTGGTGTGTGTGTGTGTGTGTGTGTGTGTGTGTGTGTGTGTGTGTGTGTGTGTGTGTGTGTGTGTGTGTGTGTGTGTGTGTGAGTGAATTACTTGTAATCTCCTTTCATTAACAAATCTATTTTTTCAGGGTTTAATCACTGTAATTGAGTTTGAAACACACACAACCTTCAGCCTCTTATGAAAGGTGTTCCCTTTGTCCACATAATCCCCTTAAACACCTCGTTTGCGGCCCGTTTTATTTCTTTTTTTTTTTTCCCAACTAAGCCTCACAATCACATGTCACGTGTGTCTTTTGTTCACTCCCATTTTTTCCCTTTCTTTTCTTGCTTCAGTCTTTCTTTCCCCCTTGCTTTTATTTTATTTATTATCTCTGTTTTCTTATTGTACCCTTCTTTTTTTCTTTCTCTTTTCCTCTTTATCCTTCTTTCTTTCTCTGTCACTCAATATTCCTCACTGTTTCTTTCTCTCTCTGTGCGTGTGTGTGTGTG
>CM051499.1:26305814-26331705 GCA_028031935.1 Paedocypris micromegethes | reverse complement strand
CACACACACACACACAGGAATCTCGCCACTAATCTAAACGCTCTCGTGGAGTGGTACGGACCACAGCTTTTCTTGTTTACCAGCCCCGTGCCGTCACACGCGGTGCCATCATATTCCCCAGATGACCTTTTATTTAACGTGGGCATCATTTAACCATTATTTGATGATCATACGTGACACGTGAGAGGAATTCAGCTTTGATGGATGGAATGGTGCTGATGCGGAGCAGGTGGTCACGTTGGCGTCTGGATGCTGCGAGTCAAAATAGCAAACGTTTTTTGTACGTTGCATTGTTATCGGATGTGTGTGTGTGTGTGTGTTGGCTCTAGTAATGGTTTCTCTGACTCAGATGACGGAGGCGAAGGGCAGTGGGGGGTCAGGACATGGAGAGCTCTCCACTCTTCCTCTTTGGGTCCATTTGAACACCACATGCATAAAACAGCAGTGTGTGTGTGTGTGTGTCTGTGTGTCTTTATTTGCACGCTTGTTGGTTGTCTCATTATATAAGCGCGCAGGAATGCAATCTCCATGAATTGCAAATGACACGACACGGTGGATTACAATTAAATCCCGGCAGAATCTCCACGAATTAAATCCCAGAGACACGTAAAATGCGCCTACGTACCTGTGTCGCAAAGATTTCCTTTACAACGCTCAGAGAGACTGCCAGTGCAATAATGTACCTGGAATTTATTCCCCTATGGCGTTCCACCAAGACTCAGCAAAAAACCTTGAGCGCCGTTCATAAATAAATGCTTTTTTAGCAGTCTAAAAATGCCTGTGTGAAGCGTGGAGCGCTCCGCATCTCAAGCTCAAACAGTCTGAAAGTGTTGTGAGCAGAGGCGTAAAGTACTTGAGTAAAAGTCACTTTACTTGAGTAGGTTTTTTGCTACTTTGCACTTGTACTTGTATCAACAAAAAGGCAACTTTTACTCTCAACTCCACTACATTTGCAACGAGTCGGATTTAAAAGTCGATGATTTGGTGGCTCTTGGTCAGTTCTGCTGGGAATCTGTGCGCAGAAGAGCGAGACTATTTTTATGAGCGCACGATTCGTCCAATCATGTCCAAGAACAGACTAGACTCATAGCGAGAGATTCATTTCGCTAAAGATCATATATATTTATATATTTATATCGCTATAGATATATTTGGTTAAAGTGTAAATATCAACGTGTGCACTGACGCATGAGCATAGTTCATGATAAAATGAAGGGTAGGAAAGAATGATAGTCTGATAACGCATATTGCGAGGGAGAAAACAAGAACAAAATAGGAAAAAAGGAAAATTAGAAAGAAATTATTTATTTGCTCAGCATTGCTATACACATGCACCAGAATAGAATAGAGTAGCAATAACACTAACAAAATATGTCTGGCTAATGTTAAGCGTAAGTTAGGCTAACAATTTCGAACTCCAGTAGGACAAATTTGTGTGCGGGAGAGTAAAAATAAGATAGAACACCTGTTCCGGAGCACATTAATTCCACAATACTGATAAAAAGACATTCATGGAGGTAAAGCTAACTTAAAGATAACATGAAATATCACTTCATAGTGTAATAAATGATATGCTTTGAAAAGACCCGGACTTCCCATCAAGTTCAAGTTCCAGTTCCGGTTTATTTATATAGCGGTTTTCTTAGTTCAAGTCCAACGCAAAGACGCTAGTCGAACTAGGGAAAAAAATGTCTTTAAAAGGGAAAATGTCCATTATTTGACTGTGTTCAAAAATGAGGGAAAAAGAGTCAGTTAAAAAAGAAAAATGTCCATTGTTCATCGTTGTTCAGGAAGTTCATAGAAGTTGTTCATCGTCTTCTATGACCAGAAGAGCAAGCTAGATCGCGACAGTGGCTAGGAAAACAAAACCTCTCTGGCGGGGTGAGAGGAAATAAACCTAGCGAGAATCCGAGAACCCATCACGAATTAGAATTAACCCTAGACACATGGGAATCCTCCGTTAATAAGGTTAGCTGACAGGTGTTAGCCATTCCACTAATTATTCTAATGAGCTTGAGCTTGCATAGGCGAGCTGGCAGTGCTCACTAGTTTCAGGAAGGAAAAAAAAAAGGTCACTGCACCAAGGAGCCTTACAGGAAGCCAGATGACAATGCTCCTGACAGATCAAGAGTCATGTTAGGTACTGTACCTGTCTGAGTTACAGCTTCTAGTCAAGGACTGGTGTGAGAAGAAAAGACTCGTCAGAGAAAGAAGATGAAATGCAGAGCTAGTGCCTATGTCTGAGATCCATGGCAGCTGCCTTTCAGATCAGAACTACAGAATCCACCCTGACAAGACTGAAGTTGGGTTCAGAGGTGATGACGAGGATGGTTTGTGTTTCTTGGAAAAACCAGACACTTGCTGTTGTATGAAAACCACAGTTATTTAGATAAGTGGTCAGAAAGCCGGACTTGCTACTTAAAGGTTGTAGGTTTGAATGCCGTACTTAACGGTTCTACTACTGAAGTGTTCTTGAGCAAGACACTGAACCCAATCTTCTACTTGGAGGTCATAGCTCAAGACTGACCAGTTTTCCTCCAGGTCTCCAGCTTCCTAAACCATGGTGGAGATTAGGTGTGAGAGCGTGTCTGTGTGTCCTGCTCTGTGATTGGTTGGCCACCCATCTAGAACGTGTCCCGGCTCAGTTGCCGCGATTGGCTGTGGATTGTTTTGTCCTAGACACGAAGTAGCAGTTGGGAAAATGAACGGAGGAATGGATTTCTCCACTTCGATGGTCAAACGCGGACCACTGTAAATGTCTCCTGGTGGCACTATTAGAGGTCTAGCACTATCTCCTCATGTCTCCACAATCACCGACATCCATCAAACGAGAGCGTAGCAGCAGAGCGGATCAATCCAGAAAGGATTTCAGATCTGGGCTGCTAAGTTCACCACAACATGCAATTAGCTTAAAGAAGACAATCTCCTTCACTCCGCGTTTCCCCTTAGTCTTCATTGTGGCCAATAGAGATCCTTCATGTCCCGATGCCCTTTTCTGCACCCAAGTGAATCAACAAGAATAATGAGATGTCCCATTATAAACAGATTACAGATAATGAGAAAGTCTCGCACACTCTCGCAAAAGTTCAGCCTGGCGAAGGGCAAATGGCCTGGCGGTGTGTGTATATCATGGCCCGGTGTCTCTCCGGCACAGCTGGTGTGGATCACCCTGAGGGAGGAGAGAAATCACCCAGCAGAGATGTGTGCAAATGGCTCCTCGGAAACGCTGACTGCCCCTGCCAACTCAAGGGAATGAGTGAGGGATGCGGAGGAGAAGAAACGACAGGGCGAATGACTAGAGGGAAGCGGAGAGTCAATGTACTGACAAAATGTACCTTTTTTTTGCCGCGTAATGACACTTAAACATGGCGCTCAGCGGTTCACGCCTGCCAGTCTCCATTTCTCTGTGCGGCATCGGTGTTATTGCTTTTATGAAACGATGCTCAGCCATTCCATCTTTGCAGAACTTCTCCAGGAGCTTCTGATGCTGCATGTGTTTGTTTCTCAATTCACCATCAGATTCTGCATTTTCAGGAGCTTTGAAGATCATGGCGCTGGATACAAATTCTTCACAATTGTTACGTTAAATTGGTAGATTGGTGGAGACACGGTTTATAGTTCACGTATTTGGACCGATTGTACGTGTAATTGGGCCAACAAACATAAGAAAGGACACAAACTCGACGTAACTTTCATAGTTATGTTAAATCTGTAAATTGGTAGAGAAACCATTGATATTTCACTTATTTGGACCAATTTCACGAGTAATAGGGCCAACCAACATGAGAAATAAAATGGACACAAATTCTTCATAACTTTCATCGGTATGTTAAATCGGTAGATTGGTAGAACGATGTGTTCACATTTCACTTATTTGGACCAATTTTACACGTAATAGGGCCAACGAACCCGAGTAAGAAAAAGGATACAAATTCGACGTAACTTTCATAGTTATCTTAAATCGGTAGATCGTTAAGAGACACTTTTCAAATTTCACTTAATTGGACCAATTCACGAGTATGAGGTCCAACGAACATGAAAAAAGAAAAAGGACAAAAAGGACATTTTCATAGTTATGTTAAATCGCTAGAGACCGTTCATATTTCACTTTTTTGGACCAATTTTTCACGTAATAGGGCCAACGAACATGAAAAAAAAAAAGGATACAAATTCGACGAAACATTGATAGTTGGTGAAATTGGTAGATTGGTAGAGACACAGTTCATATTTCACTTATTAGGACCAATTTTACACGTCATAACAATACATATTTGGATTAATTGGACTAACAAACACGAAGAAGCGAAATGATACAAATATTTTGTAACTTCAATAATTGTTAAGTTCAATCGGTGAAAATGTGAACTACATTAGGCTTATGTAATAGGATTGGTTCTGGTTCAGATTGGAAACTATAACGTTCCACATATTGTGCCATACAAATACAACAAAAGTTGTTGAGCGGGAAGCTGGATCCTTTTCCATTCTAATGCCATTTAGAGAAGAATTACGCATCTATCCACCCTGAATATAACATGGCAGCATCGGGCTCAAGGAATTATTGTACTGGAATGATCAAATCTCACTTATATAAGCGGAAGAGCGACAGGCAGCACAGAAATGTGGAATCCGTGTCTGGCTCATTAATCTTAGGAAGAACGTTTCCCGCATCAAAGTCAGTGTGTTCCCACAAACCCGAAGCCACCACAGACTTCACTTCATTTCTGCTCTAATTACCATCGGAACGTTTTCTCCGTCACTTGTTAGAATCCCGAAGCGCTGCCGAGGGTCTCATAGTCCGGGCGGTGTGGCTCTCCTACGTTTACGTGCGAGATTAAAATAGAAATGCCTGACCTATTAACTGCCACGATTCACTCGTTACCACAGCGCTGGGCTTTTATTTGTCCCGCGTAGAGAAAGGCCCAACCAGAAGCTGGACTCAATCCTCAAAGCCTATTCGCCAATTTGATTTATGCAAATTTTTATTGTGAATTAGACAAAACACACAAACAAATCAACCCTTCACAGGAAACAATCGTTTTGCCTAAAATTACAAATCTTAATTCTGGACGTGATGTAGCACATTACAAAAGGCACATTATGGAACAAAACGTTACTGTTTTACTGTTTGTTACTGTTCCGCTCCTACACGCCGCACCATTAAAATAATACCATACTCTGCTATGAATAACCAAAAAATCTTTCCTTCGTTTTGATGTAAAGAAGCACAACCTTATTTGAAACATTGAAATTTAATGAACTGTCCTTCTACTAAACATTTTAGGAATTACCTCATATTTCCTTAGAAATATCTCTTTAAATAAATAAGACGTGGTCCTTTTTATTTAGTTTTTTTTTTATTCTACACTTAATCTACTTTTCTCCGTTTGTATAACAACATGTAGGCTAATGATGGTGTAGCGGAGAGGTAGAGGTGTACGGCGTTCTACTCTGGTGAAAAACAGTGCGCAGATTAAACTGATTAAATTTAGCCGATAATCCATGAATTGCAGCCAATTAAAAATATGAATTCCAAGTCTTTTATGCATTTTTTTCACTCTTTCAAATTATTCTGCGGGCCTGATCAAACATCTTTGGGGGCCGGTTCTGGCCCGTGGGCCGTATGGTTGACACCCCTGAAATAAGTGTTTCGTTTCAAAACCCTAAATCTTTCCGTTTGGAGATGTTCTAAATTTTTAGAATAAGCCGAAGCAGTATGAAAAATATACTGGGTGGCTGCACTTGTACTGGTAATTGTCGTTGTAAGATGTGATTAGCGACGTGTTGTTCGTGAATGATTCGTTCAAAGTGAACAAATCTTTAAAATGACTCAGTTAACCCTCAGTGAACAATTCGTGAATGATAGTATCAAGCGAGAATTAATTAGAATTAAAGATCCGAATCAGGTAAAGGAATCGAACTTCCCATTACTAGATCATATAGAATCAGCAGCGCCCCCTATCAAGAGGTGGGAGAACTGCTCGCCTCATCTTGTGTTTATTTGTCAAGCAATTGATAAGCCCTTGGTTTAATAACACTCTACATATACAGTAACGGTTGTATACATCAATATAAAATACGTATTATTATAATACATTTATAATCTTTTTTTCTAAATCTAAACAATGCAAACTTTGTTGAAATCTTTTCCATGTTAGCATTCTTAGCATTTGTACAGGAAATGTGAAGTCAGCGGCTTAAAAATCTAAAAATGCTGAGGTAAAGCTTGTAGAAAAATGACCGAATTAACTTGTGAAAAAAATGACCAAAGTAAAATATACAAAGTACACATTTTTTCTTTTGTTTCGAAACGTGCCACATCGTCAATTACGTGAAAAAAGAGCAACTTCAGTATCAAACCGATGGCATTTTAGTCCGTGCAGGATAAATAATAATAAAAAAAAGTTATGTTGTCATTTCCAATTAGCCTTACACAGGCCAGTTAGAGTCAACCGAGGGCCACACGTGTCCCCGGGGCCCGCAAATACCCCACATCAGTCTGTAAATAAAATGGCGTCACTGGTATAAAGCGCCGGTGATGGATGAACTCAGCGCGTCACTTATGAAGCTGATAAAGGCGATCGATTTGATTTGACTGGAGCCACGTCACTGACCGTAGATGAAATCAAGCCGCAATGTCACAGACGCCGAAGGAGGTAAATAAAAGCGCGGAGGTCAATAACAATGGCGAGCCAATATAGGAAGTTATGAAGAGGAGGAAAAAAGCAATCGCGTGAAAGGCCCGGCGCTGATTTGCGGCCTCGTCCTTGTGGGGCCCGTGTTTTATGAGGGTGAAGCGACGCTTATGATGCGGCTGATGGTGGATGCTTGGGGTTGGGGTGAGTAATAAAGCTGAGTGCATCATGGGGGGGGGTCTTAAAGCCACAGGCCACACCCCTTACTGCCACGCGTGTGTGTGTGTGCTATAAATAACGCTCAGTAAAGGAAACGGTGACTGACACAAATTGGGTTCCATCCTTCTGCAATATAAACACAATATCAGAGGTGTAAAGGTGTAAAGTAAAATATAAAGTACACGACATTAATTAATTAAACTCTAAATATATAAACAATCGGGGCGGCACGGTGGCGCAGTGGTTAGCGCTGCCGCCTCACAGCAAGATGGTTCTGTTTGACACTTGAGGTGTGAGTTCAAGGCCGGCCGGGGCCGTTCTGTGTGGAGTTTGCATGTTCTCCCCGTGCTTGCGTGGGTTTCCTCCGGGTTCTCCGGTTTCCTCCCACAGTCCAAAAACATGCGCTTCAGGCTAATTGGAATTGGAAAATTGACCGCATAGGTGTGAGTGAGTGTGTGAATGTGTTTGTCTGTGTGTCCCGCTCTGCGAATGGTTGGCCACCAATCCAGAGTGTGTATCCCGCCTCCGGCCCCAAGACGCTGAGATAGGCGCCAGCTCCCCGCGACCCTGTAAAGGATGAAGCGGTAGAAGATGACTGACTATATAAACAATTACTTCGAAAAAATTGAAATGAAATATGACGTTTCTAATACATTGTTATATTACATATGTAGTTACTGTTATTTTACTTTTTACTAAGTATTTTTTTTTACATTTGAAATGATACTTTACACCTAAATGTAAAAGTCTTAAATGTAAAGTACACGACAGCCATACTTAAGTAAAAGTACGGATATGTGCTGTATAAGATGCTCCAATACACGTAAAAAGTCACCACTATAAAAAAAGACTTGAGTCTAAGTAGCAAAGCGTCGAATTTTAAAAGAACTTAAGTCGTTTACTCATACTGAATTTGAAACACAAAGACAGAAAAAAAAAATAACAAAGAAATGTACTTTATTCGGAAAGGTTTTATTTTCTAACGCAGAAACGAAATTTAACACCTCCAAGTTTCAAAAATGGTAAAGCAAAATAAAGAACAAATAGTCAGTCTCAATCAAACTCAAATGTGCAAAATATAAAAATAAATACAATTCGGAGCTGACTGATGCTCTCAGTGATTCTCTCTCAATTTTTGCAAGAAATTATCAGTATAATACAAATGAGTGAAAAGTGACTAACAATAAATAATAGCGTGAAGATATTGAACATTACAAGAAAAAAAAATGTTTACTTTCCGTTCTTTTCTTTTCCATTCTTTTTTGTTATTATAATCACATTATAATACAAATGTTTTTATTTGATTTTCTACTCCGTTCTTTTTTATATCCTGTGATTATCTTCTCGATTAGATTTTTTGTTTGATTTTCTATTCAATTCTGTGCAATTCCATGTTTACTGTTCCATTCCATTCTGTACTATTCTTGTTCTATTCTATTTCTTTTCCAAATTCATTCTAATGTTTCCATTCACCTTCTTTTTCTTCTTGTTCTTCTTCGTAATTTTCCATTACGTTTATCTCTTTTCATTTCTTCTCCAATCTTTTTTATTTATGTTTACTAATTGGTACAAATTCATTTCTATTCTATTCTATATAAATTAACCAAAGGTGTGAGTGAGAGTGTGAATGTGTGTGTCCCGCTCTGTGATTGGTTGACCACCAATAACAACACAGCCTTGGTGGGTCCCACCTTCAGTTCCAGAGTTGCTGTGATTGGTTCCAGCTAAACTGGACTCGGAAATTGAAAAGGCGGTAAAAAATACGACTGTATGATAAACAATTATTAGCGGCTTCTTAATTTGAGACAGTTAAAACTGTGAAAAGCGCCTTACAAATGCTCAAAACTTGAACTTAATCTTAACCATCCTATTACGTTATTATGTTGACCCGTTTGTTTTTTATAAATACTTTTTCACTTTGAAACTTCTCCTGCTTGGCTTATTTTGTGTAATCATAGAAAAAATATAACAATTCAGTTCACATATTCGCTACATGTTTATGTTACAAAGATACTGTTCTGGTCAAATTGACCCGTGTTTAAAGTTTAAAAATAAAAACTTTGAAAATATTAGTGAAATATTTCACTTTGCTTGTATTAGTTAGTGTAATCTACATATAAACAAAAAAAGGTTTCAGTTGACACATTTGTAACGCTCGCTACATGTTTTTGTTACAATGATAATGTTCTGATCAGTTTCAGACAAAATGGAAGCTAAAAAGAGTTAAAAAGATCAAATACTATTTGTTTTCTGGCAACAACGAAATCTTGCTTTGTGTTACATTCCGATTTTTTGTCGTTTACATTTCTTTTATTTTATTTCTATTTTGTACATTTAAATTTTTTTGTTATTAGCGTTAATGAATCATTTGTCCCACTGAGGACGTATTTCGTCATGAACTTTGGCTCGGGCGAGCTGCTATAAACACAGCGAGAACTGCAGATCTGGGGCATTTGAAGGCCGGTGAGTTTGCGGAGTCGTAGCACTGCAGCAATGATGATGTCAGACAGAAGCGAGGGATGAGACAGACGGAAGAGAGAAGCGCAGCAGTACAAGGCCGAGAGATGTTCTGCACACTTTCCCCGGAATCCTGTCGAGCTGTCAGTGTTCGTGATGGATATTGTATGAAATCGAATGGAATTCCATTTTGCTTTCAAAGTGCACCAGTATGTAATCTATTTCACGTCCAATCTGCTGTCAAAATGCCCTGTACTTCAGTGTTTGAGGGAGTGCAGAGCGCGTGAGACGTCAGCTCTGGCCATGAAATACTCAAGTATTTCAGTATTACTCTTAAAAGTACTTTAAAAAACCCTACGCTTAAAACTCGCGCTAAAAGCAGAAAGCTCCTCTTGCCTTCTGTCAGTAAAAGGGAACGTGAACAAATGTCAAAAGCGACATATTTTATTTTAAAAGCTAAGCATGTGCCTGTAAATAACGGTGTCAAATAGTGATTCACGTCTATATAACAATAACCTTTATTATATTACTGTGGGACATATTAAGAATTTAAGGCTTTTTCATTTCAATTTAGTTCAATAAATCTAAATAAATATAGAGATGTTTTATTATATTTATTATCAAGAATGTGATATTTGAATAGTTAATTATTGCTATTTTTAATCTACATGTATTATTTCTATGCACAAGAGGTTTCTGAACCGTTTTTCTCAACATCGTCTCACATTTGTTTTTCTCAAACTAATCTTGAAGTGAACACGTCTTGAAGAAAAAATACATTTTATTTTAAAATATTCTGTAAACTGAGGAATACATACCTGTACTAATGGTGCAAAATATGAAATAATAAATCAATAATGTATTATTATAAAGTTAATACTATGATTTTAAGAAAAATATTATTTCTTTAATGTTGGCATTCCATATACGTAATAATAACTTCTTTTTGTCACTATCATTTCTTTGCCCAAGCGTTTATTTGGACCTTCTCCCCTGATAACGTCTCTCAATTTCTTCTCGTCTCTACTTTTGCTTTCTTATCATTTCGTTCAAATGAAGTCACTGACACAACGTTTCAGTCCATTAACTTGTTAAGAGATTGCGTCGCGCCGCGCATGCTAAGCGCACACGCATTTCCGCCGCTTTTTTCGTTAAGGGATGAAAGCGCCCGCTGTGATTGGACGGGCCCGGACAAGCATGTAGAGAAGTGATGGAACACAAGGTCACCACAAAGAGACAGACGCTCACCTGCGTCCAGATGTCTGTCAGTCTCACAGTCTGACCTTTGACCCCAGTGAGGAGCTCTGTGATAATTAAGACCATTCCATATCAATTATATTACGCAAATGTAAGTCAGAAATCCCAAATTTTGATGCTTTAAAGACGGAATAGAGAGTGAAATATCACAAGCAGTTATAAAAAACTCAAGAACAAATTTGACAGTCTTGAATTGAATTGATTGAATTGAATGTCCTTTATTCGAAGTTAGATAGACAGAGATGGATAGTGGGCACAATGTCCTTAAGAAGTTAGATAGACAGAGATGGATAGTGAGCACAATGAATGAATAAAGATAGTTGGTAGAATAACAAGTAGACAGATGAATGGACAGCTCAACAGACAGGCAGAAATGGATGGTGTGGACGGATGGATAGAAGGAAAAGGATCTATAAATAGACGAATGGAATGATTGATTTTGTGGGACACTGGCCATTACAGGACCAAGGCCGGTGCTAACAGAGGCAGCACAGCCACAGGTGTGAGCGATTAGATTGATAACGAGGCAGCACAGGTGCTGCTGGTTGGTTAAGTAATCAGGCCTGCATAAAGGCGTGGGAACTGAGGCGAGAGAGCTGCTGGAAACTGATGAGAAGTGCTGATCGTCTCAGGCCAAGAAGCTTGTTGAAGAAAGAAGAATCCAGGAAGAGCCTGAGAGAAGGTCAACCTGAGGATGAAGAGTTTTGTAGAAATAAACTGATTTGAGTTAACCAGCCGACTCCTTAGTGCTTGAAGAGCTTATAGATGGTGAAAGAAGTTCACAAATGGTGGAGAATGCAGGCGGAAGAAAATCCTTGTGGCGAAAAAAGGTCACAATATACAGACAAGCTGATTGATTAAAAGACAGAGAGAAAAGAGTGAATGGATGGATGGAGGATTGATGAGTGGATATGTTGATGATGGATAGATGGAGGTAAATGGTGGATGATGATGGATAAATGAGGAAAGATTGTTGGTAGATTAATAGATGGAAATGGATTTTGAGAGAATTTTGAGAGAACACTTTTTTGCTCATTTGAGTTTGACTGAGAATGACTTGTGTTCTATTTGGATCTATTTTGTTCTGCCGGTGTTACATTTCATTTCTATTTTGTGACATGAAACAAAAATAGCTTTCTCGTTAGCCACATTGCTTTGACTCTTTTTCAACCTAAATTCAGTAGGAGTAAAATACTTGAGTTATTTTATAATTGGATACTTTACGACTTTTACTCAAGTCTTCTTGGAATCGGTGACTTGTAAGTTGTAATGTAGTCATTTCTACAGTAACTCGCCTGTAAAAGGTAAAATGCGTACGTACTTTTACTCAAGTAGGGTTTTCCGCTACACTTTAACCCTCTACAGTTCTCTCACACACGGTTAACAACAGAAGGCCTGGTGAAAGGGAGACTTTAAAAGCAAACGTTTAACTTTCTTCTTCTCTCTTGGCAGAACGGTCCAAATGAGGTCGGTGAGAGAGGCAGGACTCGTCCCCAAGACCCCGCGTCTGTTTTCGGCCTGAAGAGCATTAAAAATAAAAGTCCCAACTGACTTCCTGCTCTCCGCCGCTGCTATAAATCAATACTCAAGCACTCTTGATTCCTCCATCCAGACATTTCTCCTCCGCCAGACAGAATTTCTATCCGCACCCTGGAGGATTCTATTTCTGTAGACGTCTGAAGTCGCTTTGGAAAGACTCGAGTGGACTCGCAAAAGACAGATGAAACGTCCTCCAGCGCGCTTGATTGTTCCTCTAACCCGCCATTATTTCTTCCTGGCTGACGCTTCCTTTAAAGATCTGAAAACGCTTTGCTTCTAAACGCCGCGGCTATTTCTGAACCGCCTTTAGATGAAAGTCTCCCACTTTAGAACGTGGTCCGGATGGTCGGCGCCGTTTTGAGAGAAGAACAAGCTCCGCGCTAATTTCCACACCGTCATGCGCGGAAAATACGAAAAGATGGAGGCTCATTAGCATATTTATGACCCGAGATACGTCCAATCATGTAAAAGTGCGAAGTGGGTTTAGCATCCAGTCACCGGGCGAAGGAACAAATAGCTTCTGACGTGGAGAAAATGAACGCGCGCCTCAACGCCGAGGCTGAAATTCACACGCCAGGAGATTCACAACACGATATCGCCACTTGAATCCAGCTGGAGACGCATCGGACGTTAAATGCTGCCCACGTTGAAGAATTGAAGACTCGCACAATGGAGAACCTAGACGAACTAGAGCATCCCCTGCTGGTGGACAGTCCCAAGCACTCGTGCGCACTGAGCTCGGCTAACGGCTTGTTCAGGAGCACGCGGGTGAGGGTGGAGGAGGAGAGAAGACTGCCCCCGCTGGAGTGGAGGAGTTACTGCAGCTCGGCCGATGCTCAGCTTCTGGACCCGTGTTCTCTGCCCAGCACTCTAGACACGCTCTACACGCCCAGCAGCTACTGGGCCTCGCCCGACACCCTGGCCTTCCACAGTAAGGAGTATCTGGAGACCACCTTTGTGGACATCGCACCCGGTTCTCCATTGGAAAAGAAGCTACTGGCGCAGAGCAGAGATGTCCACAGCGTGTCGTACAACTTGGAGGACGGAGACGACCTGTTGCCAGACTTTGAGGTGAGATTTACGAAAGCGTCCGGCGTGTGAAATATAACGGTGTTATTGTTCACAATTGAATAAAAACTGTATTGAATAACAGCTTCAAATTGAATTAAAAAATGCAAACGTAGTTTTAAAAGAATACCGTATTTTCTGGACTATAAGCCGCTACTTTTTTCATAGGTTTTGAACCATGCGGCTTATACAAAAGTGCTATTCTGGAGAATTTGTTTTCACCACTAGGGCCGCTCTAAACCGGAATTAGAATCAAAAATAAGACCAAAATAAATGCAAAGAAGAATACGCTACTTCCTCTTTAGCAGAAGTTTTAATCAGCAAAGTTGCTGCCGTGTTAAAATACAGGTTAGGAAAGGATCTTTTTAGTTACATACATGTACATTTACAATTCAAAATCGTTCTGTTCCTGTGGTAAATATCTGATTTAAAAACATACATATATGTGGCTTGCAAAACTTTTTTTAATAGAGCGGATGCGGCTTGAATACAGGTGCAGCTTGCTTATCTTTTTTTTTTTTTTTTAAATTGAGCGGATGCGGCTTATTTTTCACACTTTGCTGCTAAACTGCTTTTAGATCTTTGACTCCCATGTTTCTAACAAAGATCTACAAGTAGTTTAGCAGCAAACAATGTGAAAACCAATATTTGTGTCATTCTCAAAGCTTTTGGCCACGACTTTAGATCTTCCATTTTCAGGTAGATATTGCTGAGCACTGCGTTGCTCTTAAAAACATATATATATTTTTTTATAATTATTGAGAAAGAGACTCCATAGATTCATATGAAACTGGTCGTGTTTAGATAGGACCAAAACCCGCAGAGCAGTTTGAATTTTAACCTCTAGAGACCTGACCTCTGAAATTATATTCTTTTGGAACTTTGCTTTGCTAGTTGAGTTTTTAGGAGCGCAATAAGTGTAAAAATGAAGCGTCAATTTTTTTTTACATGGATTAATGTTGGAGATATTACATATGTTACTAATAAATATTTTCATCAATCTTTCGTGTCCTAACAAAAGGGACACATCTTACCTAAACATTGCGCTCATAATTTTCCGTAAATAAGACATTTAAATACTTCCTTTGCAAAGAATTGCGTTTCGCACTGCCATATACGCAATAAGAAGCGCTTCTACGATCGGACACCACTAGAGGGTGATCTAACACCACGACAACATGGTTAATCGGTTTTAGCTGGTCAGGCAATAACAAAGCAGATGGGAAAATCCAGTGACGGTCCGTACACAGACGTGGCCATTAGGACTCAGGGGGTTAAAGCAAAAGTACAAACAAAAATATACGTTTTGTTCGCCCTAAGTTGCCAACTTCATTCAAACGGTTTGGAAACGACAAGAGTAAATGTGTTTGGGGAGCTGGTTAGCGCCCCCTATTGACCAATTCTTCTGGTGGCCAAAAGTGATTATACGTACAATGTAGGTGTGGGCGATATGAGCGACAATTCATATCACGATATTTTCTAGTGTCGGTAATGGTATTATATCACGATATTGGGGCGGTAGACTTTACGTTTAAGTAGACCTTAATATCCCATGCTTAGTAGACCTTATATTCCCATGCTCATTACTTCACTGTCTACTTCCTTGAACCTTTATATTTCTATGTCCTATATTTATTTATATCTTATGTGTAAATATACCTTATATGGACTTCTGGCTAGATGCTAACTGCATTTCATTGTCGTAGTTTACTTTGCACAATGACAATAAAGTTGAATCTAATCTAATCTAATAACATTATTTGTACACAAAATCTGTATTGTGTACAATCTTTATAAAGAAAGAGAGACCACTAGTACAAAGATCTGACGAAGTTTCGTTATTCCAAACCTCACTGTGCAGTGACATTTCTGAAATCGTGCAAAAACAAAAGCGACTCGGAGCTCAAACTCCAAATAAAAAACGAAATCTATAAATAGTCGTAGACTGAAGTGTGAGGCCAAGTGTGGACTCCAGACTCCAGACCTTGCACAATTATCGGACGCGCATCAACGTTCAGAGCCATTAATGTCCATCAAATGATCTGACACTGTTCCCTCCATCACCACAGCGCTGGCTATTCTGCCCCAGTGCGCAAAAGCATTTTTCTGAAAAGCTGTCACACGACACAAACACGGGCTGGAGGTTTTCTCCGTCAGCTCACACCATCAGCAGGTCAGGAGTGAAACCGCCGCTGTTGAAATGTTTAAAAACGTGAACAAAAGCACAGGCTTCACGAGGACTCGCGGGACTGACACGGCATTAAAAAGAAGAGAAATGTCATTAAAGTGGCACCAGGCGAGTGATGGAACGCCTTGGCTTTCATATTCACCAGTCTTCGCTGACGCCTGTAGTGTTTGCGTAGAATTTACGATGTCCTGTGAGGCTTCTGGTGTTCCGTCGTGGACATAAACTACATTTTCCAGAAACCTTCTGCTTTTTTTAAAACTAATTCAGAAAACAGACCTGCAGGCAAAATAAAAAGATGATGTGTCTCAAACACAAGGCCGACCCGTCAGATTCGATTATATTTGATATTATTGATATTAAGTGCTGATGACAACTATAGATCCCATAATGCAATGCCTTGTGTAAATACATGTATAATTTGTAACAAAGATGAATTTTATTTTACATATATATTTTGCTGCAAATTTTTATGATTTATTTTATATATTTTTATGCATATTTTATGCATACATACACGGTATGTATATATATATATACGTGTATATATATATGTGCACGTGTATATATATTTATTTATATTTATATAATACTGTAATATCAAACAGTACTGGCATTTATTTAATATTTGTATAGAGTACAAACTATTTGTCAAATATTACGTTTATTTATACTGTATACTAATATAAATGTATATATAAATATATAATATATATATAGTATATATCAATAATAGGAGTAATATCAATGTCTAGAATAGAATAGCCATTTATTGTCACTATGTCATATACACGTACAATGAATTTATAGCATATTTTTATCCAGTGCAACACGCATTAATAATCCTAGTCCAAATATTTACATTTTCAAATATGTTTACAGAAGTTGCAATAAATGGACAGGGTATCTTATTATAATTTATATCTTAATATAATATATAGTAAGAGTTATTTTATTTAGAAGACTTGCTCATTTCTCGTGTAAATGAGAAAATCTAAAAAATTATTTATTCTGTTCCCAAATGTTATTTATTTGTACTTTTTCTTTTGACAAGAACATTTCCGTTGTTGATGTCCAATAATTAATCTATAAATAAATATAAAATATTCTTCTAAATATAGAAGATCTGTGTTTCCTGCAACTATTTTAAAATCAAGTAATGCAATGTTAGCATATTTATTGTACAAAACGCATCAGTGTATGGAATCAGATTAGTGCCAAAAATATCAAACGCAAATTTCAAAGAAACAAATGAAAATGCTTCATTTGGCACTAGCTTCACGCGGGGGCGGCCCCAACTCTGATTGGCTGGTGAGAATGTGATTGACAGCAGCTTGAAAACTTGACAGAAGATTGCGAGCGAAAAATAAAAAACCAAACGTAAATGTGAAGCATTTTCGTTCATTTCTTTGAAATTTACGTTTGATATTTTTGGCACTAATCTGCTTCCATATCAGTGAACTATGAGAGAAAAATATACATGAATAAATAAAATAATCATTCATTATTCGTCATGTTAAAATCAAAATCATGTTAAAATCAACGTTAAAATGTTCAAATAATCGAGATTTTGATTTTACGTCACCTTCTCGGACCAGAGGAGAGAGAAACGCCGCCGTGTTGGACTGTGTTTGGTTCAAGAGGCTTGAGCTGAAGCGACTGGAGATGTCAGACATCATCCAGGAGAAACGGACTGAAAACACATTTTCTCTGTGTATTCCCTTCATTTCTTTCTTTCTCTCAGCAGAACATGACTCTGGCCTGAGGCAGGAACATTTGGCATAACCTCATTCAGTCACAAAGTCTTACAGGAACCAGCCAGACTCGCCGCCGCAGCCTTTATTCTGCACGATACACGAAAAATCCTGTTTACACGAGCAATACACACGTCCTTCTCCATTACACCAGCATTAAAACGTCCCTCACCTGCAATTATGTTGAAAAGAACGGCTGAAATGACAAATTGAAAGGATTGACATTTTAAATGAGTTTTCTTTTGTGATGGTGCACTGAAATATTCATTATATTAAAATAATGTTTCCATTTAAATAATTACACTTCTTTAAATGTCAAGAAACGTAATACAGTATATATACACACGTACACAGTGCATACATACAGTATTGCATTTGCACAAGTATTGCAACAGTACTCTTGTTTCTCAAAAATGGAAACAACTACATATTTAGAAATATATTTTATATATTTGTAATTTTTAAATGGCAACTATTGAAATGCGTATTGTAATGTAACATTAAAATTGAACTTGTAATTTAAAAAAATCTAATTTCCCTTGTTATTTAACCAATTTGTAGTTCAATTAATTCGTTTTTATTTAATTGATGATATTAATTGAATAAGATGTTGTGTAAACATTGCAGGGTTTTTTTAATGGTTGTGTAAACGTCCCGTAGGATTCCACCAGCGACGACTATTAATGTGTGTTAACCTAAAAGATCTGAGCTGTTTGTCCGAGTTATGTTTATTAGTAAAAAAAAAAAAAAAATCACGTTTACCTATTTATTGATTGTATATAATGTTTATTAGAGGATCACAAGGGTCAAAACTCAAGACACGCTTTCAGTCGAGGGCCGAAAAGAATAAACACTTAAAGCACACAAACAGTTTTTTTTAAATGGAGGAAATCAGACAATAATTCTACTTCTATTATTAATATACAGTATAAATAAACGTAATATTTAACTTAAATATATTAAATAAATGCCGGCACTATTTGATATTAAAGTATTACCTAAATATAAAAAATTATGACCACAAAATTGACATATGAACATGCTGCAAAAAAATAACAAAATGCATCTTTGTTACAAATTATACATGTATAATATACACAAGGCAGCAAAGGCATTGCATTATGGGATCTGTAGTTGTTATCAACACATAATTTCATTAATATCAACTACCATCTGATCCGCCGGTCCAGATTTGGTAAAGAGTACCAGACAACAATACTTAAGTACAGATACGTACTGTATAAGTTACTCCAATACACTATAAAAAAGACTTGAGTCAAAGTAGCAGAGTATCGATTTTTAAAAGAACTTAAGTATTTTACTCATACTGAATTTAGGCTAAAATAAAACAAATGTGAAAAAACTCTATTCATGAGGTTTTATTTTCAAATACAGAAACGAAACGTAACACCTCCATGTTTCAAAAATAGTAAAAAAGTACAGTTACTCAATCAGAAATGCACTGGAGTAAAGAGTAAAAGTTGCTTATATTTTTGATACTCAGTATAAGTACGAAGTAGCAAAAAAGATACTTAAGTAAAGTAACGAAGGCCATTTACCCACATCATCTTTTATTATTTTGTTCGTTAAAGCAGAAGGTTTCTGGGAAATGTAGTTCATGGCCAATTTGTATAATATGTTAGGGCTGTCAAAGTTAACGCGTTAACTCGTGCGATTAATTAAATTTGTTTAATCGCGTCAAATTTTATGAACTCCATTAATCGCACTTCCGGTTTTCCGGCACTTCCAGTTTTCCGGCACTTCCGGTATTTCCGGTTTTTGAGTTTCACTTCAAAACCATTCAGTGTGATTTGTATTTGTATAGTATATCGCGATTAATTCGGTTAAGGAAGTGCGATCAACTAGTTAAAAAAAATGTAATCGTTTGACAGCCCTAGTTATTATATTTATAGCGTTTTTTTCCGTTTTAATGGTTGTGTAAACGGCCCGTAGGATTCCTCCAGCGACGACTTCAGCGACACGGACAGCGAGAGCAACTTCCCCATCATGATTCCTCAGGATCATCTGGGTCTGGCGTTCTTCTCCATGCTCTGCTGCTTCTGGCCTCTGGGCATCGTTGCCTTCTATCTGTCTCAAAAGGTAACGCACCTTCTCTACCTTCATTTCACAACTACAATTCACCGCAACTATTGACTCGCTGTGCTGTGACAACGGGATGTTAAGTAGCAACTTTATAAGGGATCTCACATTTGTAGCAAATATAGGCATTAAGGCTGCCGGCCAATCAGGATCAAGCTTTTCGACAGCCCATAATGAATCACTTCCCTGCAGCCACATAGGCAGTAGATAGAAAATCGATTGTATGAATGCGATTCCACTTAAGAGGCCATTGCAGTGAACCAAACGGACCTTTCTAACCGACGGCACCATTCATATTCAGTTTGACGTCGAAAGAATTCCGATGTCGCCTTGTCCTTCAATAAAATATTACACAGACTGTGGAAAACAGATAGAATGGCCTTTATTGTCAATGCGACACGTGGTCACAATGAAATTGAGAACACTACTCCGTTTGGTGCAACATAAGGAAAACGAACACACAAAATAAAAATGTAAGAGAATATACACACTGAATAACAATAAAATGTAAGAGAATATACACATTGAATAAGATAAAATAGAAATAGAATCTCTAGTATAAAAAAAAAGAGGGCAAAAAAAAACACCCCAAATGTTACAATAAATATGCAGCAAGTGTAAACAACAAGTGTAAAAGATAGGCAGAGGTGGAAAGTACTTAAGTACACTTTGGAAATTTTTGTAAATATTTTTGTACTTATTAGTATTTTTGGCTACTTTGTACGTGTACTGAGGATCAAAAATATAAGCAACTTTTCAATTCGCAGTCCCAATCAATCCATGCAGTCAATAAAGTACAAGTACTAATACGAGTACAAGTACTATTCTCGGTGTTTCAATGTCTAAAGAATTTTTTTCAGTTTCTTTTTTATCAGTTTCTTTTTTATAGAACTAATTTTATTATACATATTGTTGCATATTTACAAAATGCACAAAAACAAAGTGTACTCAAGTACTTTACACCTAAGCAGATAGGGACGACAGACAATAGAGAGGACAGCAAGAAGGGCACAGTAAAAATAATAATAATTTGTTTTGTCACATCATTTCTTTAAAAAAAAAACACGTAACATTTAATCGTGGCTCATTGAAACGTGTTTTCTTCTGAGCGCTGGCAGTGGCATTAAGGCGACCTGTTGGCATTTGCTGTTTTCAGACCGAGTGTGGCGGACATTATGGAGTTACCCCGCAGGGTTTAGGCAGGATTACACACAGATTTGCAGGATTACGCCACTAGAGAATCAAGAATAATAGTCACTCTAAGGTCCCGGAAGACCCTGTGTCTTATACGCACACACACACAGATACCACCCACTTCCTGTTCTCCGCCGCCCTGATGCGCATCACAAACAAAACCCTCAAACTAGAATCTAATTGGCTGTCTCAGATTAGGGCTGCACGATTCACCTTAATTGATATCGATATTGAGGTTTTAACAAACCGCAGAAGGCTGAGGTTTTTTCGCCCCGCCTCTGACATTTGAGTGAAACATCTACTAGCCAATCAAAATGGCTGAATCTCGCGTTGGCTTGCTGACCAATCAGAAATGGCAACAAAACTGACCGTTTTGAAAAGTTGGAGGTACTTTAACGTGGAAACGCGATGATTCTGGAGATCTCAGGCTGTAAATTTTGCGACTTAACATCGGCAGATAAGAGAAAGTTCGAGGTTGCAAAGGACTTAATAACAATTTTAGTTATTAAATGTTATCAACAGCAAAGAGACACCGCCAAAGGAGAAATGGAGAGAGACAGATAGAGAGGCGATAGTTGGGACGAGTAAGACTGAAAAAGAGATGAATAAAAAAATCTCACTGTCCAAAAAGAGAAAAGTAGACAGAGACCGTAGTATTTTCATCCGGAATGAACAGATTCTTTTTTGGAGATGAAACCAGTCTGACATGTTCTAAAACGGCTTGAAATTGTTAGATTGTTAAGATAATTTCCGATTTTTACCCGTTTATAAGTTAAAACCTTTGAATAGAGGGAAAATATTTGAATATATGTAATATTCTATATACATAATATTCTAAATAGTATAATTCATTTTTACTTTTAAGTTTAATTAAGAATGGTTCACATTTTCTCAAAGTCAATTCCCCATTTGTCAAGGTAATTCCCAGTACGTCTCATTCTACGCCATCAGAACGTCTTTTCAGTGCCAGTGACGACATCATTACATGTGAGCGAATGCATTTTTCAGCGTTTGAGATTTTCTTAAATTTAAAAACAAATGACCAAGCGATTCAGTTAATTTCCATTCATGTTCTTTGATATTTACGTTAAGGAGTTTAATAATCATGAAGCATCATACAACACATTTCACTCCTAATTTTACATTTTCTGCTCTCAAAAGTATCAAATTCAAAAGTCGCAATACTTTTCCCAAAAATCGCAATTAGGAAATTTCTCAAAATCGTGCAGCCCCATCTCATCTCGTCTTTTCAAGGTTGTCAGCTCGCCCGAAAATGCTTTGTGACAACTTCGTAATCGTCAACCACATGACAGACAGCAAGTCAAGAAAATGGCACGGACGAGGCTCTGATCAATGAGTTTCATTCAGGCTTTAATTAGTGTCATAATGAGAGGCCTGAAGTGATTGATTTCCAATAGAGCGCGAGTTCTCGTCCAAAACCAGACATTCGTAGGTGAAATGTGCAGCAGGTTGTCCAACAACCAGAGGTGTCAAGTAACAAAGTAATACTACTTCCTTACCTAACTAAAGTAGACATTTGGCTTACTTTTACTTTTCTAGAGTATTTATTTTTCCGCTTACTTTCTACTTCTACTTCTTATGTTACTAAGCAAATATCGGTACTTTCTATTCGTTCTTCAAAACCAGCCGCGTTACCGGTTAGTTTTATTTCAGTGTTGAATCGATATAAAAAAAAACATCCGGACATATTTGAGATGTATGATTTATCTTATACTAGATATAAAGGAGATAATGTAATGTTGAAGCTAGATTTTCGAACATCAGAGTTCATATGTAGGTCATTATTTCATAACATGTATTTGAAATTAATCTATTTTGTTACAAGTTTTTACAGCTTTATCAACCTCAGAGAAGCCTGTGTGATTTAGAGTCTTGAGGCCACGCAGATTGCTCAGAAGCTTTGTAATAAAATGCATTCATTTTCAATGTAATTACAACAATTTAATAGAACAATATACCGTATTTTTCGCCATATAAGACGCACCCAATTTTAAAGGAGGAAAATCTAGAAAAAAAAGATTCTGAACCAAATACTGTAGTAAAATATTTTATATCAACTGTATAAAAGTTAACAGCAGTTTAAGAACAATTGTATGCCAAACATTTAACATGATCAGTCAGTAAAGTCAGTAAACAGTGAGAGTAGCGCTGGGCGGTGTAGCGGTATTAACGTGAGTAGCGGTATTGAGATGTGCCACGATATGGATTTTGTAATACCGTGGATACCGTGATAATTCATGAATTAGATTTTTATATAAGTATATAAACACCTTAATACAGTATTACACATTAGTTTCGCGACAAGTTGTAACAACTACCAATGACGACATAGACATTGCTAATCGAACACAGAAAGCAGTGTAACAGACTGAATTAATAGATCACACACGCACACACACATACGCTCCGTTTTCTGCGCTGTGCCTAAGAGAAGAGCGGCTGTTTTACTTTTAAAGATGCGCGCGAGAAAATCTGCTTGTTTTACTTTAGTAGAATATTGGGCCTTTTACTTTAACTTTCACAGAAGTACTTTTAAACTCTAATATCTATACTTCTAACGAAGCAACAAAAGTGACTACTTTTGACAGCACCGCCAACAACAAATTCTCCAAGACAGGAAGTGGCTGAAGTGGAAAACTCATGACTTTCTTCTCTGTCCGTTCCAGACCAACAAGGCGTCGGCTCAAGGAGATTTCCGAGGTGCCAGTGCGGCGTCACGTCAGGCCCTGTGGCTTTCCATCCTCTCCATCGTCTTCGGCATCATCACCTACATCTGCGCCATCGCCGCCCTGATCTCCTACCTGTCGGGGAAGCCTCCATAAAGACCGTCTCTCCTCTTCTTCAGCCACGCTCTTCCTCACTAACCAGCTCATCTTCACCGACTTGTTTAATTCAGACCATCTTCTAGTCCTCAGATCATTTGCTAGTCTCGTCTGTGGCATATAATCCAAGCTCCGTTAGAGACGCCCTCCAGCCCTTGTCTAGCGTCATCACGTCCTCAGACGGAAAAAAACGTGGAAAAATACGACAGCTATTCGAAATTCTCCTGAGGTAAAAATAGCCCAGAAGAATCAGGTCGTTCTATTCCGGGTTGTGAGACCAAAATAGCCGCTTTGTGTTTGGAGATTTGATTGGCGGTCAAACCAGGTATTACGCCCGTGAGATCCAGAGAAGGACAAGGACAGTCGGGTCACGGCACCACCGCAGAACAGCAGGACGTCCCCGCAGAGACTCAAACTGGGTCACTTTTTATCACATCTGTCAAATCACTCGCCAAATCATGAATATGCCACAGGACGTGGCTTTGAGAGACGAGGGAGATGAAATATTTAAAAAAAAAGAAAACGAAAGCGTTCCAGGGTGTGGAGATATCGACACGTCGGCTCTTCGTCGTCCCATCTGTAATATTTCATTTTTGAAAATTGTTTTTTCGGGGCCTAAGGACGTGCAAATCCATCCTCTCTCATCGAGCTGATCAGTTTGAAGACATAACCAGAAATATTTCACTCGGGCAAGTGAACTGTTCTGTAGTCGGTGAAATAAAGTTCCAGATCATAATAGAACTGACAACTTGCAGGTATTTGGTATTTTAACTTCTCGTTTACTACAAATCCACACACTATTTGAGAAACGAGGATAGGGAGATGAAAAATTTAGGGAAAAAACACGAAAGCGTTCCAGGGTGTGGAGATATCGACATCTTCATCGTTCCATCTAGAACATTCCATAGTGAGACATGGTCCTCTATTTTCATCTTCAGCCCGTCACGGCATGTGCTTTACGTATGTCCTATCGCCCATCTATTGTCAAAAACACCCGTGAAACTAAAAGGGAATTCGCTTGCATCCGCAGAACTTGTGTTTTTCGTTTCGTGCTTTTAAACGCAGAACTGTGTCGTCGAGACGTGTTAGTCCCAGAGGTGTACAGAGTACCAGACAGCCATACTTGAGTAAAAGTACAGATAAGTATTGTAACAATTACTCCATTATAAGCAACAAGTCACCAAATTCAAAAAGACTTGAGTCAAAGTAGCAAAGTATGCGATTTTAAAAGAACTTGAGTATTTTACTCGCACTGAATTTAGGCAAAAAAAAGCCACCAAGAAATGTTAAAATTGTATTCATGCGGTTTTGTTTTCTAATACAGAAACGACATTTAACACCTCAATGTTTAAAAAATAGTAGAATGGTATAATAAAGTAAGATATAAAAAGTCAATAACAATTTTGTTAAAATTAAAAAAAAAATAATAAAAATGTTAAAATTAGTATACAATAAAACGATTAGTAAATTATATATGCTATAATTAGTTAAATACATTCACGCCTCTAATAAACGTTTACGAGACTTAGCTGATAGCTTCCGGTACCTTCAGCATCCTGCAGATGGCGATATCACCTCGTTCCCCCCAGAAATTTACCACAGTATAAATTGATACCGGCTTGTCCCAATGTAACGAGTAACGGTAAGTGTCCATTCAATTGTAGTGGAGTAAAGAGTACAGATACTCAATCACAAATATATTGGAATAGAGAGTAAAAGTTACTTTTATTTTTGATACTCAAGTTTGATACTTAGTACAAGTACAAAGTAGCAAAAACATAAGTAACGAAGTCCATTTACTCAAGTACTTTACACCTCTGTTTAGTTCACAAGTCTTGAGCTTCATTGACAAAACGACCAATCACACTCTGGAAAATGTGAAATTTCCACCGTCATTTAGACGCAGGAGAAGATTAACGCGGGATTGGCATTGAACATGGAAGAGCTCCGTTCTGAAGACGATATCGTGTTTAAAGGTTGATGTTTGCCGTTTGGAAAGATTACAGCCACTGAACAGCAGTGGATAAACGGCCTTGGCGTGAGGAGAAGGAAATTGGGTCATATCACGCTAGGAAATGACACATTACATCGCTCCGTGAGAATGTACCCAATCCCGCAGGTACGTCACCGTTTTTCCTTCCGTGCTTGGGTCAAATAAAATGGAAATTCAAACCATGCTTCTGGTTATTCTGCTTTACTTTGGGCATTGAGTGTATGATTTATCGCCGAATTTAACGCGAAATAAGACAAAATATAACAAACATTTAAATCACAAAATTTAAACCGATAAGAAGCTGATTTTTTTTTATCTTTTATTCCACTTGAGTTTCTTTTGTATTTTGCTCATTTCATTGTATTTTTTAAGACTTTTTTCCGACTCGAGTTACTTTTTTGTATTTTGCGCAGTTCGTTGTATTTTTTTTCCACTTAAGCTACTTTTTTGTATTTTGCTCACTTCGTTGTATTTTTTTTCCATTTGAGCCACATTTTGTATTTTGCTAATTTCATTGTATTTTTTAAATCTTTTTTCCCCACTTAAGCTACTTTTTTTGTATTTTGCTCATTTCATTGTATTTTTAACTTTTATTCCACTTGAGCCACTTTTTTGTATTTTGCTCATTTAATTGAATTTTTTTTACC
>CM051499.1:26286445-26305799 GCA_028031935.1 Paedocypris micromegethes | reverse complement strand
CCCCCACTTAAGGCCACTTTTTTGCATTTTGCTCATTTCATGTATTTTTATTTTCTTTTTTTTCCACTTGAGCCACTTTTTCATATTTTGCTCATTTCATTGTATTTTTTCTTTTTTCCCCCCACTTTAGGCCACTCTCATTGTATTTTTTTTATTATCTTTTTTTCCCCATTTGAGGCATTTTTTGTATTTTGCTCATTTCATTGTATTTTTATCTTTTTTTTCCCATCTTCATAGTTTTATCTTGTTTTTAATAATTTTTTTGTTTGTTTATTTTGTATTTTTATCCCTTATCTTTTACCCCATGTTTAAATGCTGGACGATTGTAAAAAATACATTTCATCACATTTTATACCCTGTATAATGTGTATACAACAATTAAAATTTGAATTTGGTAAATCACAAAAAATACAGTGAAATCCCGGACGGTTTGCGGTTCCTACCCGTGATGTAACAAACACAATCTCGTCTTGTTTTTCCGCGAGGCCGTGATGATGCTCGTCTCTGGGGAGCGAATCAGCCCGAGCTCCGCCGAGCCGCAATTAATGCTAATTCCCGCTAATGTACTCAGTAATTTCCTCAACGACCCGCCGCAGCCGCTGTAATAAAACCGCTATCGTTTCATTTCCATTCTGAAACACGCCGGTTCCCAAGGTGACGCCACTAAACCAGCATTTCACACCTGAACTTGCTTGGCATCGCCACACGTGCGGTTATACAAACACGCAACCATTAGGCAAAAACTAAAAATTATGCTAAAATTATGAGCATTATGCTAATAAGCGCATCACGAAACTCTCCAAGGATTGACGCGCAACGTCCAATAAAAATCCATCATTTATTGCACTTTGGAATATCGCCGCTGGACCGAATCCCTGTAAAACTGGAAAATGGGTTGTGAAGCCTTCTGGCTGATGGCGATGCACTTTTGGAGCTGCGTGAGGAGAACAGAGGCGCACGTGGGGTTAGGAAACAACGGGACGTGGATCAGCGCCGCGCCGCTCACCTCCTGGACCGAGAAACTGCCCGTGGTGGATGACATCAGGACGCCGCGCTGGACGCTGTCGACGGCGAGTGTTAGCAGCGCGCGGCTCTCCTGAAACATGTGGAGTCAGATTAGCGGCAAAAATAGCAAACGTAATTTTGAAGAATCGAACGAAAATGCTTCACATTTATGTTTGTTTGTTTTATTATTTTTTTTTTTAGGTTTTCGTTTTAAACTTTTTTTCGCTTCAGATTTTTCGTTCGCTCGTTTCGTTTTTTTTTCCGCGTTCGGATTTTTGGCCCAAGCTTCATTTGGGGGCGGCCTTTACTCTGATTGGCTGGTGAGAATGTGATTGACAGCTGCACTCACGATGAGAATGTGATTGACTGGAAGAGGGGAGGAGTAAAACAATGTGTAAAACAAAAAGTGTAAAACAAACGGAACATTTTATCATTATTTTAATTATTAATAATAATAATATTATTAATACATTTTATTTGTAAGGCGTCAATCGGGAGCACTGCACACACAGTATTTTGATGTGAAGAAACAACAGTGTGTACTACTATTATTCTGAAGTAATTTTTACACTTAAATCACACAAAAATAACTCTTAAATCACAGTTTGTGTACTAATATTAAACTAATATGAATATATTAAATATAATGATATATAATAATAATATTAAAACTAATATTAGTACTACTTTAAAAAATTATACATTCGGAGAACTCCTCCCACGCTTTCTGGTCAAGCACAATTCTCACCAGCCAATCAGAGAAGGACCCGCCCCCATGTGAAGCTTGAGTCAAAAATCCAAATGCAAAAATAAAATGCGAATGAAAAACCTGAAGTGAAAAAAAAAAAGTTTCTAACAAAAACGTGGAGATTTTTGCAATTACGTTTGTTTCATGAAAAAAAAGAAATATACATAATAAAATATATTTCAATATTTCTATTGAAACCTAAAACAAAATTGGGCGAAAAATTTAAAAAAAAAATATGTGAAAAAAATGTGAAGCATTTTCGTTCGTTTCTTAGAAATTTACGCTTGATATTCCTGCCACTAATCAGACCGCACAGACACAGAGGTTTGCTGTCCCGCAAACAGGAAGTGCTGTACCTTCTCCTGCTGAGCCGTGGGGTCGGTGGCGATCACGCCCTCTTTGCTAATAGCACAGGTCACGCTAGCAAACAGGTGGCTCATAGGAAGCCCGGCATCCATGAGGGCCACGCAGGCGGCGTTCAGGCCGCAGGAGAGCAGCTGAGGGTTAAGGAAGGACGACACGCACGAGAAAAACCAGCTTTCCAGCTCCGTCTCTGTTCCCAATGTCCTCGCTGCAGTGCATCATGGGAAATCTGCCCGAGGACATGGGCACAGGGTGAGGATACGGAGCCGTCGTCGTGGATGACCTGCAGGACGACGGTGAAGGAGGAGCGCGGGTGAAGATGCAGGAGCAGAGACGCCTCACACGTTCTGCGCACACACTGCTCCCTGGCACGCTCCCGGACGCCTGCGGAGACACAACACGGGCTGAGTCTAATCCAGGGTGTCCCAGCACCTTAGTCACTTTAAAGCATCACTTGAGTCACTTTTTTTGCTTTTGTATTTTTTATCTTTTGAATTTTTCATTCATATTTTATCTGTATATTTATGCCGTATTTGTCTCCCTTATTGTATTTTTTTTGTATTTTTTTTTGATCACTTGTATTTTATTCATATTTTATCTCTCTCTTTTTATTGCATTTCATTGCTTTTGTATTCTTGTATTTTATTGCTTTCGTGTTTTACTTTTTATCCCCTATCTTAAATGTTTTGTGCCCCCCCCCCTGCCCCGTTAACATGCTGGACGAATCCAAAATACATTTCACTTCACGTTGTTGAAAAATAATTGTGAATGTGACATAAAATTTGAAATTGAGTTTTGGTGAAAAAGCCATTAGGGTGCGATGCTGCCACCCGCTGGTTGAAAACTAGTATAGAAGGGGATTTACCTCAGAAGCAAATAAGAATCAACTTTATTTGCCAAGTTGCAAGTGACATCAAGGAATTGAGCTTGGTCTGACTCCGCCTTTTCATTTAAAATTAATTGATTGAACTGAAATGTAGTCATAATAAATGAAAAAAATTATTCAAACGAATAATTCATCCTATATTCGTCCCCACAAAAGAGAAATTTCACTGTTGCAGCAGCAGTACAGTTTACTGTAGAAATTTTACAATAGCAAACAGTCAAATGTGAAGAGTATTTTTAATTTAAATACGTTTTAAAGAAATCGAACAAATAACAAAAATATACACACGTTAGAGCTGCACAATTCTGGATAAAATGAGAATCTCAATTTGTTTGCCCTGAGCGATTTCCACATTTGTTTGAAGGATGTTATGAATAAAAACAAAAGTTTCAATTAAATGTCGAACATAACTGAATAATACAGATCTAAAACAAATAGAATGAAATGTAGTGAACTGTAGATGCAAACCAGTGTTTAAAATGTGCATCACTGTTCAGGTCTTAGAGAATGTTGTAAAGCTTGACGAGCATTTTTCAAGGTTTTTCTTATATTAACCTTTATTAATTATTTTTTATTGTTGGTAATTTTTCATTAATCTGGCCTGTTACATACAGCCCACATTATTTGTTACACACACCTATATTAATGACAGATGGATAGATATGCAGACAGGCAGGAAGATGACAGATAGACAGACAGAAAGAAAGAACGGTGGATTGATGGATGTTAGTTTATAATTTTTCCAACAAAGAGTCTTAAAAACGAATATACGTACTTGGAAGTCCAGATTTGGGCTGGAAAATCACCTCTACAGTGGCTCGGTCATAGATTTCTTTGCTGACTTTGACTTCGGCTGGTCCATAAACTCCAGCCAGGATGCGTGTATCGCCTGAAATACAGAGACATTCAATATTTATATATGGTTTGAGACGTCGCATAGCTGCGTTAAACTTTCGCAAATACCGTGGAAAAACGTAGATGATCCGTCCGGCCTCGATAACAAAGACTGTTCGCATCCATATTCTCTCAACACCGGACAACTTTCATCCAACTCCATCGTTTCATCCACACGCAGTGTGGGAGTCGCGTCATTTAGCGCGTCGATGTTTGGGGCGCATGATTATGACGTCACGATATCTCGAGGCGGCATCGAAATATTTCACTTTTTAAACACACGTAAAATAAAAAAATGCATTTGTTCCGTCTGCAAACGTAAAATCAAAATTATAAATTAATTTCAACTCGTAAAAAAAGGAAAGCGCAGAAAGACTTTTCCATAACGAGGCTGGCCTACAGAGGGCGCCATGACGCAGATTTACAGTCGCGTCACACGCGAACAAGACGCGGATACACACGGGCGTCAAGATGGCGGCTGCTAGATGCGTTAGGAGTTTATATTGCGTTGGAATTCACGCACTGCGTCAAAATAACGCGTTCAAAGCGTCAACCGTCGTCCAGCAAAGGGCTTTTCGCCTCCACGTAAGTTTCAAAGGCCTGACATTTGCATATACGGCCCGTTTCAGCAGTGTTCAAGAAGTGTGGTCTGACCCTCAAAACATCAAGCGTGAATCTTGACGTCATGTTAATAATATTGACAAGCGGAACGATGACGTAATGGATATGCGGCATGTCCTTACGCTCTTGATCGGGTGTAATCGCGCGTGTCGACGTCACGTCATGTTGCGGATCCATTATTGTGTGGCGTGTGTTGTTATGGCCGAATCGTAAATCTTAGATCTTTTATATCAATCGTTGATCGTTGTTTTCAGTCATCACGAGCTGTTCAACCTTCACGCGCCTGTGGATTGACACTGAAAGGCGATTGGTCGATTCCGGGGGGCGTGTGAAATAACAAACAATCCCAGCGAGAGTTTCTAAAGCATCTATGGCGGGAGTATGTAAAAAAAACATCACAACACTGATTTATGTAAAAAAAAAAAAAACAGATGTGAAGTAGATCAAAACAAAGTGTAACGTATTTACAGTGACGTTCAGCTATTGGTCAGTTGTTACTCAATTACAGGTAAACGTTCTGACCACTTGTTTACAGTAAATGTACAGTAGTAGAACAGACGTTTAAGTACAATGATTGGAGTAAAATATGTAAAATGCATGCGTTTTTAAAGGCTTTGTTCTACAGAGTCGTTCGACTGAGATATTTGTGTTTCCGCTTCAAACAACGAGCGATTTACGATTGAATGAAATTGACTGAATAATTAATTCGACAATGAAAGAAGAACAAAGAATATGTATGTTAACAAGCTGAATTGTAAAAAAGTCATCTCGTCAATAAATTAACATGTCATAACGTACAATAAAATGTACCGGAAAAAGACAATTTTTGTCTCTTATATTCTGACGTTTAAAAAAAACAAAACTTTCATTTGCCGCTTTAATTTAGTTTAAAACTGAATAAATCTACTTAGAAGCAAAAAGAAATATAGCGGCCAGCAGCAGTTGTGTGGACCCGACTCTTTTTCACTTTTTGTATCATTTTCAATTTATTATTATTGATTATTGATTTTTTTTTAGCAGATTTTTTCCAGGCATTTTATAATTCTGTATCTATGAAATCTTTGCCATAACTAATGTTACGTCACTAGCTAATTATAGCCACATGAATAGATTAATATGACACTGGTTTTAAGGAAAGAAGCTCCTCCTCATCCTCCACAGTTGTGATGGCTGATCTCCATCTCCATCTTCTTGACCGGTCCTGATGCTGTGGCTTCGTGCCAACATCAGACTTGTTCATCTTCCCCGTCCGGATTTTGTGTCTTCCAGCGAACGCTCCACCAGCAGCCGTTCGACTCTTCATCGGAGAAGCCGCAGTTCCCGGGCGCCTCGGCGGAGTTCATCGATCACCTGGAGTTTATTCTGCCCAATGTCATCTCAGGAATCCCTGTGTACAGAGTGATGGACCGACAGGGTCAGATCATTAATCCTTCCGAGGACCCTCAGGTTTGACTGTCACGCCGAGAAATCCATGTCGCGCGAGAAGGTCACACACTCACGTTTGCTTCTCAGCTTTCCAAAGAGACGGTTCTGAACTTCTATCAGAAAATGACGCTCCTCAACACCATGGACCGGATTCTGTACGAGTCCCAGAGGCAGGTGAGAGGTCGTCTCCTCGAGCTGATGTTCTGATCCTGTCTGGCGTCCCATGACTCGCTTTTGTGTTCCAGGGCCGGATTTCCTTCTACATGACCAACTATGGCGAGGAGGGAACACACATCGGAAGTGCTGCTGCGCTCGGCCCAAATGATTTGGTTTTCGGGCAGTATAGAGAAGCTGGTGAGGGGATTCTTCTGAAGATGGGCTCTCAAACTCAAATTGACCCCAGTGGTCCGTCACAGTAGCCATGTCAACGTACAACGGACAAGAACAAATGTCCATCACACTATTTAATTTAAGAGAGTCATTTAACTTTATGCACACACACAAAACACTTTCTCACACGTATTAAGGAAAAACTATTTCCTTAATAATATTTTGTAATTTTTTTTAACATTTTTTTATATGAAATAAAAAACAATATATGCTGTGTACTGTATATACAGTATGTTTGTTGATTACAATTGTGTATTATTTTAGTTATTATGTCAATTTCTCTATTGTGGAACATCCCATGGATGGATACATATCTATTATATCTATTCATATCTATCCATCCATCCATCCATCCTTCTTAATGCATTAATTTCATAAGCTCCCGTGTCGTATTAATCGGTTTAATCACACGATCCACTGAACTTTTCATAACAGTTCAGCTCAATACACTCACTTGAGAGCAGAAGCAGCAGTTTGTTTATAGTTGTTGTTTGTTTTAGCAGTGTATTTACATTTTATGTCTCACTTAAAAATGCCTGATTTTCAGACTTCAGACATTTTAGATGCGATGGGAAAGTGCGATCGGTACATCCCTCCTGATTTTAAATGACTTTATTAACATCAGTTTGCGTTCTGTTTTTGTTTGATGTTTATCCGGCCCGCGAGCCGACGGTTTGGGACCGGTCATGTGACGTGTTCTCTTTGTCTCAGGTGTGCTGATGTACAGGGGCTTTCCTCTCGACCTCTTCATGGCTCAGTGTTACGCCAACGCTGATGACCTGGGGAAGGGCCGACAGATGCCAGTTCACTATGGCAGCAAAGACCTCAATTTCGTCACCATCTCGTCTCCACTCGCCACACAAATCCCACAAGGTGAGTTCTGGGCTTATTTGCGTAATGACCGTTGCAACCTCAGGGCAAACATGGCTGTTTATACAATATTTGAACTGCTTGGGAAATGATGTAGCGTGAAGGGGAAGCGCACCGAAGCACAGAAATCTACAAATAAATGAAAAAAAAAATTTAATAGAGAAATTAATAGAGTTATTGTTCTCATTTAACATTATACCATATTCACACAAATATTTGGAAATATGGAAAAAGTTTTTGCGTCTATTCATTCATTTTTTTGTTTCTTACATTTTACATTTTGCATTACTCACTGTTTATTGCACTGTTGTGTTTTTGCACATTTTGTCGATTTATTTTTTTCATTCTTTTTTTCATTTTGCAAAATTGTTCTTACTTTTTTTCTGCTGGTGTTCTTCTCTGGTATTTAAAGTTTTTGCTAAACTATATAATTTATATAATAAATATTTTTTTTTTGTTTTGCTATTTAAAATATGTGCATATAAGCTACACTAAAGTTCTTGAGATTCTAAAATTGGAAAAAAGAGGTGCTTATATTTCCATAAATACGGTCATTAGAATGGAATAGAATTCTATAAAGAGGTGCTTATATTTCCATAATTACGGTAGTTAGAATAGAATAGAATAGCCTTTATTGTCACTGTGCACACATACAATGTAAGTCATATACATGTACAATTAAATGACAGCAACTTTCTATCCAGTGCAACACGCATTAATTAATCTAGTCTAAAAATGTTACATTAATACAATATAATACAGACATGGCACTTTACAGCAGTGGAGTGGAGAGAAATTGCCAGAGTATTGCACATTGAGAGATGTTGCTGTCATATACATTGGGAGTAATTTACATTTGAGTGCCATAATTCAATTGAATTGAATTGAAAAGTCCAACAGCGGGGAAATGTCATGTCACAACGCACACCTCATAATAAAGAAACAAACACAAACCATAAATCAACAAGTTATGCCCGTCACAAACACAGTTCCAGTCACCAGTTTAAACTCAGATTGTGGAGTCTACGTTGTTGCTTTCAGGACAATTGAGAATGAAAATGTATCGATTTACTGTTTTCTAAGCATTTCATAGTTTCATAGCTCTCGTGATTCCAAGTTCAATGCATGTCAGCTCCACTCAACAGAAGATTTCCCAGAATCCCCCTGTGTATCAGACCTTCACGCCCGTAGATGGTGTTCACGGCGGTGTTTTGTAAATGTCCGTCAGCGGCTGGCGCGGCGTACGCTGTGAAGAGGGAGAACACCAACCGCGCCGTCATCTGTTACTTCGGAGAAGGAGCCGCCAGCGAAGGAGACGCTCACGCGGGGTTCAACTTCTCCGCCACCCTGGAGTGTCCGCTCATCTTCTTCTGCCGCAACAACGGCTACGCCATCTCCACGCCCACCAACGAGCAGTACCGAGGAGACGGGATCGGTGGGTGACGAAAACGGCAAACGAATGTTCTACATATCGTCCCAGTCCGGACGAGTGTAAAGCTCTGAGCATTTGTGAGGCGCTTTTCACAGTTTTAACTGTCCCGAGATCTCCAAGCTCACGTGAACACTAAAAAACATTCTTTGTGAGACTTTGAGATGTGTGATTTATCTTAAACTAGATATAAAGGAGATAGTGTAATGTTGAAGCTAGATTTTCGAACATAAGAGTTCATATTTAGGTCATTATTTCATAACATGTATTTGAAAAGGAGTTTTTACAGCTTTATCAACCTCTGAGAAGCCTGTGTGATTTAGAGTCTTGAGGCGGCGCAGATTGCTCAGAAGCTTTGTAATAAAATGCATTAATTTTCAATGTAATTACAACAATTTAATAGAACAATATAGTTCTATAATGCAATTAGTTTTATCAGCATTAGTAACGCTAGTTTTACTTTAGTAGAATATTGGGCCTTTTACTTTTACTTTCACAGAAGTACTTTTTAACTCTAATATCTATACTTCTAACGAAGAAACGAAAGTCACTACTTTTGACAGCACTGGTGAATTGTGGGGTCTTAATGTGGTGTGTGGGACGGTCTTCCTTTCCGTTCTCATCTTCTCATCTCTTCACCCTGTGCTTCTCCCAGCTGCTAGAGGACCAGGATACGGGCTGATGTCAATCCGGGTGGACGGAAACGATGTTTTTGCCGTGTACAATGCCACGAAGGAGGCTCGACGCAGGGCGGTGGCGGAGAACCAGCCCTTCCTGATAGAAGCCATGACCTACAGGTAACAGCAGAACCTTTGTTGATAGACACACACTATCTGAATGCTCAGAAAGCAGCACTTGTGTGAATTGTGGGGTCTTCAGTAAAGTGTGTGAATTGTGGGGTCTTCGTGAGGTGTGTGAATTGTGGGGTCTTCGGTGAGGTGTGTGAATTGTGAGGACTTCTGAGAGGTGTGTGAATTTTGGGGTCTTAGGTGAGGTGTGTTAACGGTGTAATTTAAAAAGGCGTGTTTGAATTGTGGGGACTTCAGGGAGGTGTGTGTGTGTGTGAATGGTGGGGACTTCTGTGAGGTGTGTGTGAATTGTGGGGCCTTTGGTGAGTTGTGTGAATTGGGAGGACCTAAACAGGTGTGTGAATTGTGGGGTCTTTGGTGAGTTGTGTGAATTGTGGGGTCTTTGGTGAGTTGTGTGAATTGTGGGGTCTTTGGTGAGTTGTGTGAATTGTGGGGTCTTTGGTGAGTTGTGGTAATTGTGGGGTCTTTGGTAAGTTGTGTGAATTGTGGGGTCTTTGGTGAGTTATGTCAATTGTGGGGTCTTCGGTGAGGTGTGTGAATTGGGAGGACCTAAACAGGTGTTTGAATTGTGGGGTCTTCGGTGAGGTGTGTGAATTGTGAGAACTTCAATGAAGTGGGTGAGTTGTGGGGACTTAAAGAGGTGTGTGAATTGTGGGGACTTTAATGAAGTGGGTGAATTGTGGGGACTTTATTTAAGTGGGTGAATTGTGGGGACTTTGGTGAGGTGTGTGAATTGTGGGGTCTTTGGTGAGTTGTGGTAATTGTGGGGTCTTTGGTGAGTTGTGTGAATTGTGGGGTCTTTGGTGAGTTGTGTGAATTGTGGGGTCTTCGGTGAGGTGTGTGAATTGGGAGGACCTAAACAGGTGTTTGAATTGTGGGGTCTTCGGTGAGGTGTGTGAATTGTGAGAACTTCAATGAAGTGGGTGAGTTTTGGGGACTTAAAGAGGTGTGTGAATTGTGGGGACTTTAATGAAGTGGGTGAATTGTGGGGACTTTATTTAAGTGGGTGAATTGTGGGGACTTTGGTGAGGTGTGTGTTCTTTGCTCAAGACTTTTGAAAAAGAACATTTATTCTCAAAACAAACACGGTCATGTTTTTGCATTGTTGCATTGTGCAATGGGCACAAGTCGAAACAGACACATGCACACATCTCCAAGATCTTCTCCTTCCTTTGCAGAATCGGCCACCACAGCACGAGCGACGACAGCTCGGCCTATCGTTCAGTAGACGAGGTGAACTACTGGGACAAGCAGGACCACCCCATCTCACGCCTGCGACACTACATGACCGCGAGGAACTGGTGGGACGAGGACGAGGAGAGAAGCTGGAGGAAACAGTCCCGCAAGCTGGTCATGGAGGCCTTCGAGAAGGCCGAGCGCCGCCTCAAACCCCACCCGGACCTGCTGTTCACCGACGTCTACCACGAGCTGACCCCTCAGCTGGCCAAGCAGAAGGAAGCCATGTGGCGCCACGTCCAGCAGTATAAAGAGCAGTACCCGCTCGACCTCTACGAGAAATAAATCGCCCTTAGAAGGTTAGGCACAAAACTGGCAATCATTTCCACACGTGTCTGATCTTCTCAATTTTGTGTTACGTTTCACAGCCCGGGGAAGTAGCTGTGGTGATGGCACGTGTCGGCCACCAGGGGTCTCCCTTTTCCATCCTTGTGCCTTGGGACTTGACGGTAAGAGTGTAGGACGTCTCGTGTGCGTTTATGTAATCCAGATCGTTCAGACTAGAGGATTGGTTTGATCATCAGCTCCACACAGTTTCTAGACTGCTTTGGATACACGGTTTTTCTGTTCTTCATAAAACGTGAAGGGGATTGCGTCCAACGTGCTTGGTTGGGGTGTGTGTGTGTGTGTGTGTGTGTGTTATACGTGGTTCGTCACTCCAGATGTGTTACTGTGATGTTCAAATGAGCGACAGTCATTATTGTGTTATCTAAAGTTTTTCATAGGTGATGAAGCTTCTGTGTGACTCGTACTGTTACATTCATCGTCTAGTTTGAGATCAATTCCGATTTGATTTTGCTGTTTGTATATTGTCTTTTAAACATTAAAGAGACTCAGAACATTTTTGTATTTTGTTTTGTTGCTTGTGGTTTGATTGATCAGTTTTTTTTTCCAGATCAGATTTGTATTCACACGTGCGCTTTGAGACCGTTAAATCTGTGAAAAGCGCCTTGCAAATGCTCAGAACTTGAAGTTGATGAGCGGGATTATATGCCAAAGCTGTGACACACCCACACACACACACACACACACACACACAGGTTTGTTTCTATTATTTTAACTTCCTGTGAGTTGAACGGTTACGTCTAAAGTGCTATAACTTCACCGCGCAGTTTCGTCCCTTGGTGGTGAAACACATCTAGGTCATTCATAAATATTGCATTACGAAACATATTTTTAGTGAGATTCGCCCTGGATGGTTTTTTCGAGCAATCAATGACCTTTTCAAAGTCAAGGTTTGTCTTTTTTGGCGTGTGAATAAAACATAAAGGACTGAAAGATTGATAAAGGTTGATGCACAGCACATCACCTTCCTGTACAAGTTTGAAATCAATATTTTACAGGCGGAACGATAAACTAAAGGAATAATGAAGTGGGATATGTCGACTTCCTGGTTCCTCTAGACCCAGAAAATGAAATGTGTGAGTGTGTTATTATAGATTGAATATTTAACACAAACGGTTTTTTTTATGCTATATAATATTTGTGGGAATTATTCATCAGAAAGTGGTGACAATCTGGAATATTCATTAAATATTGTCAAACACTAAGGCCAATACTCCCACCACAGAATGTGCCGGATGAATGATGAGCACAAACAGGAACATTATGGCAGATTTGATGGAATCTGTCACAACAACAGCTTGAGTCTGTTCTGAGATCTCGCACGTTCTTCTTCTGCTCCATCACTTTCTCCAGATTTAATTATGAATTTGTTCCATGTTACCATGATTTATATAACATACACGGCAGTTCGGAAAAGAAACTGCAACTGATTGTTATCATTATACTGTACGTATAACTTATACTTGTACTATATTTATTGTTAAAATAACAACACATTTTAATGTAATTTCTAATTAAAAATTTTCCCCATGATTTTTAATAACATACACGGCAATTCTGAAAAGAAACTGCAACTGATTGTTATCATTATACTGTACGCAAACTTATACTTATACTATATTTATAGTTAAAATAACAACAAATTTTAACGTAATTTTTAATGTATTTTTTTTTTATTTACTTTAGCTTGACAAATCCAAGAACATAAGCACATTTTATGAACTGCTTTTTATAACAATTAATTGTTTGCTAACAATTAAGAATTGTGTGCGCTTAAACTATTGTTTAGAAATAATAAGAAAGTAATTAAATTATTGATGGACTATACTCCGCTTATAAACATGTTCTTTCTATGAATTCTTTATGAATTATGTATTTTTATAATTTCTATAAAAACCAATCCAGCAATTATTATTTAAAGAAAATCAATAATGTATTATTTCACCCTCTAGTGAAGAAATGAAAAACCCGGAGTGTATTTACCTCACGAAATGGAGTGTGGTTGAAATCAGGTTGATCCGCTCCATATTACATTCAACTCCAGGTCGGATTTTGACCTGTGACATCAACAGTTGTAAAAAATAGAATTGGCGAAGAAAGCTTAGTAATAATTTTTCATTTTTTTTAACTAAAAAAATAAAAGAGTCTGATCTTGTTTGAAATGTACTGTATTATTCTCATAAATTAAAAATATTGTTTTGAATATATTTTTTTGGTCAAAATATAAGTCATAGGCACCTGACAAAGAAATAAAATGGGACTTAATAATCTAAGCTAATAATGACACAAAAAAAAATGATAATGATAATAATATAAATAATGTTTAAAAACTAAATGCTTAAGGTTAAACCAAAGAAATGATATACATTTTAACAGAAAAAAGTATATATACATATATATATATATTTGTAATTTATAATAATATATATTTATATTCATTATTATTTCTTTTATTTAATATTTATATAAAAATAGAATAAATATTGACTTAAAAAAACTAATCTTTAAAATCTCAATAATGACGAGAGACATAAAGAGACGAGACGTTTTTTCCTAAGACATTTATTAATTTCTGACCGTTTTGTTCAGTCCGAGATGAGCCATGGGACAAAAAGAAGAACATTTCACAGGAGTTACATGCAGAGATGCGCCATCTTGCAATCGAAAAGAAGGTGACGGAGTGATTAGAGCAAACGTACAAGTCCCAGCTAAAATGTGCAAAGTAGAAACCCGAACACTGTTACAGACGCAAACCACCATCACGCTGTGAGATGAGAAGAGACGGCGTCCGTTTACTCACTCCATCCACCAGGAGCATCATTGCTAGAAGAAAAAGTCTGCCATGTAAATAAATACATAAATATATCCATTTAGAATAAATACATAAACCGTGTACAACAATTGCTTTGCTTTATCGACAATATATTACTGTAAGTGGGGCTTTTCTGACACGTACGGCGGCGAAACTTGTGGGAAAAATCGAATGGATCCACGTGTTCATATCTCGACGCGATGGTTTGTTCGGCCTCTGCTGTCGTGTTGGTGCTTGCTTAACCCTCCTGTTATGTTCTGGTCAATTTGGCCCATTTTCAAAGTTTTAAAATAATTTTAAAAATACTTGCCGTATTTTCTGGACTATAAATAACCTGTAACCTGTTAATAAGCCGCACCTGTATATAAGTCTGTGTAGAAGCCGCATCCGCTCAATTGTTTTTAAAAATTGACCCGTGTTAAAAGTGTAATAATTAATACTTAAAAGTATTTTTTATCTTTTGATACTTCTCCTGCTTGACTTTGTCTGTGTAATCTGCATGCAATCAAAAATGGTTACAAAAATACTGTTTGGGTCAAATTGACTTGTTTTAAAAGTTTAATTAATTTAAAATTAATTTTTATCTTCGAAACTTCTCCTGCTTGTCTTTGTGTAATCTACATATTAACAAAAAATGGTTTATATGGTTTAACAAATGTGTAACACCATACAACATGTTTTTGTAACAAAGATAATGTTGGGGTCAATTTGACCCTTCAGACAAAATAGAAGCTAAAAAGAGTCAGAAAGATCTAATACTGTTTGTTTCTTTGCAACAATGAGACATAATACACCACTGTCTCACACTCACACACTGTTTTGCGGAACTTTTTGGTTTATGACACTTATATGCATAATAAAAGTCCCCCGGGTCAAATTGACCTGCGAACATTATTGATGTTCCTCAGAAACGAAGATAACAGGAGGGTTAAGTGCTCCGGAAGCGAAGGAGTTAAGTCAAGGAAATAAAGGAGTAAAATCCCATGACGAGCCAGAAACAAACGACAATTCGAGGTTGGAGGCTCACGTGGGCAAATCTGTCAACGGTTTTCGCGGTGGTTTACGTGTTAATGGAGCCAGCCAGCTAATTGCACAAAAGACGGAAAGAAAAACCGAAAGCGCTGGTCTTCTCACTCATCCGTCCTTCATTATTCCGAACATATTATCCGTCTGAGGTGAAGGCCGTGCTGAACTGGAGAGGCTTTTAGGAGTCTGGAGGGATGCGGCGCTTTGTTGGTGGAGGAGAAGAGCTCGGAGGAGCTTGTTATGTGCGTGTTGACCGATGTCTTGCACTTGTTTTCCCCGCTTCGGCCATTCATCAGTCCTGCCAGGATGAGTTTCGGGTTGGTGAAGTTTGTGGAGTTTAATTCCAGGAGGCGCGGGAACTTCACCACGATTGATTGAGTCTTAACGGAGCAAAACACTATTTTAGAGTCAAATAATGATGAAATACGATTAATCTGCATTCCGGTTTGTGCAATTGCGGTCAACTTGCGGAAGGCAAAATAGCTACGATTGTGAATTTTTGTGCGATACTGCAAAATTGGTAATTCAATTGCAAAAGAAATGCGCATTTTTCTGCGATTTACGAAAATATTTTTCAATTTTGAAAATGTACATGTTTTTTTGTTTTTCAAGCTAAATTCTTTCAGGCTATAGGCGCTAATGGTGTGCGTCTAACATGTGGCACATGTGATGCTGAAAAAAATCGCCAATTGTAAAAAAAAAAAAAACATTTAAAAAATCATTGCAAATATCGGTAAATTATCACTGTGATATTAGTCGTTTTTTTTACTCGCAAAAATCACACACACACACAACTGGTGAAATCCTGGAGGGACTGATAAATACTTCAGCCACACTGTGCTCCATTGTGTTTTAATAAATCACCGCGTGTTTAATTTAGGCGAGAATGGCGTCGACCTAAACGTTTCCTCCTCCCCGCTCGTCTATTTTTTAATTGTGCTACATCAACACTTGATTCTCTTTCATGTACCGAACATCTGCTTCAATTACAACAGAAAGAGCGGCGTTCTCAATCCGGAACATTCCTCGCCGGTGTAAAGTACTTGAGTACTTTAGGATTTTTTGTACATTTTGTAAATGCACAATATGTATATGTACAAAAAAAATGTATAAAACAATTGATTCTAAAAAATAAAAAAAAAGAATACTTTGGACATTGAAACTCTGAGAATAGTATTTACTCGTACTAGTACTTGTACTTTACTAATTGCGAGAATTTATTGGGACTGCGTGGATTTAAAAGTTGCTTATATTTTTGATACTCAGTACAAGTACAAAATAGCCAAAATACTAATAAGTAAAAAAATGTTTACAAAATGTACAAAAATTCCTAAAGTGTACTCAAGCATTTTACTCAAGTACTTTTCTTCTGCGTGCATTCAGACCTCTCTAAAAGCGATTTTATCAAAGCGGCGAGTCTTCCGGAGCTTATCGACACAGGAAAACCTCATCCAAGCGCCGATGACTGTGCCTTAGCTCAACATTCCCACGTCTTTCCATATTTGCATGATTAGTTCAGCAAGGCCTTCAAATCAGATTCGCTCTGCAAAGCCCAACGCTTGGGTTTGACGGGGAATCTGCTATTCCCGTCTGGTTCTGCTCTCTGAGGCGAGTCCAATTACTTCCAAACGTGGATCGCTCTCCGGTTTAAGACCGAAGTGAGCGTGTGCAAAGTGTGGAGACGCGACGTCGTGTCTACACAAATACAGTAGCTACGCGTTCAGTGTCGCTCCGTCCCCATAGTACCACCTCTGTGATTGTTCCACTCCGAGTATTTACAAGGCATGTCCTCGCGGGAGCATGAGAGAAGTTCAAGTGCTATTCTTGAAGTCAGCGGGTAGAGCAGCTAGTCCTGGTGAGGAGTGGTTTAATAAGGTGGAGGGGAACGCTCAGTAGTGCTTCGCCAGCAAGACAACGGTGTAAACAAAGAGCGCACCACGTTAAAAGAAAGACCTTCCCTTTTTGTTTCAAACACGCTGGTCCAGACGCCAACGTGACTCTTGAGATCTTGTTCTACCTGCTGAAGGTCCGTTCTTGGCTCTTTGTAGGCCTCGATTGAATCTTCAAGTCTGGTGGGCTCTCGTGAAGCGTATTTAGAAGAAGACAAAAACTATTCTGTGCTTTCCAGTAAGTCTGTATGGTTGAGCTTGTGGTGTTGAGGCTGACGGGGAGAACCATCCAGACGTGTCAGATCTCCACGTTTTGGTCTGTGAAGCCTTTCTTCCCTTCGTTCACCAACACTGGCTTTTCTGTCCGCGTGTGCCACACGAGAATCTGCAACGGAGAAGCAGCGCTGAGTGAAACCAGTGGCTTTGCTTTCCACACCAAACCAATCCAACCCATTCAAAATGGCCGTTTAGGAGCACACCAGTGTTCATTTGGACAAAGATTTTATATTTAGTTTTAGTCATAGTCATTTGAGTAGTCATAGTCAGTTTTGTTTTAGTCCCATATTAGTCATCTTAATTTTATTAATTTTAGTCTAAGTTTAGTCGACTAAATTCCACAGCATTTTAGTCGACGAAATGACAGTATAGATTCATCAACAAAATTATAGGTGCTTTATATTCTATATATAGCATGTTTACTAAAGATGCTGTCTAAGAAATCTGAATACATAGTTAACTATGAACATATAAAATATGCAAAGATCTTACTTATTTGGAAAAACGTTTATTTTTCTTGTGCTCATTTATATGAACTTTTCTTTCAATTGAAATGAACTTATTCTCATAAATGAAACCTCAATAAAATACGATAAATTATAATTACATCACGTTTATACAGTGTAAGTGGTTACACGGTGAAAGAAAATAGAAGTTTCATCTGCAAATGTAGTTGTAGTTTTCGTCCCTGAGCGGGAGTTTTTATATAGTTTTCATTTCGCTTTCGTCTGGCAAAATGTGTCGTTGACGAAGAAGATGATGAAAATATTTTGTCACCGAAATTAACACTGTAGCACACACACGCATTGTTCAGTTTTACTGTTTTACAACAACCGCATCATTTATTGTTAAAGAACGTGGAGCAAAATGGTCCTTTTGAATCGAGGATCTCAACAGAATGATTTAGAAAACTTAAACATGACTTTGGTGTTTTTTTTTTGCATCTGGAAGCTCAGCTCTTTGCCTGTTAGCTCTTTTAGTTTGTGTTTATTTACCGAATGTTTTACTGTATATATATATATATATATATATATATATATATATATTTAAACATGCAAAATGTCCTTGAGATGGTTAATTAGCATAGCGCAATGCACAGGTGTAGAGAGCACCTGGAAACCATACTTGAGTATGGTAAAAGTACAGATACCTTACTGTAAAATTACTCCGTTCTATTCACCAAATCCAAGAAGACTAGGGAGTAAGTTAGGGTTACCACTTTTAATACTGAAAAATAAGGGGGCGGGGCTAAAGGGGCGGGGCGATGAACAACCCTTTACATACAGTGATACAGTGAACTTAAAATGTGAGACGTTACAAATAATTTCTTTAATGGAAATGCATTTAGTCTGTACTACGACTCAACAGACTTCTTTAGAAATAATGATATTTTAATAGGCTATAATATTTGTTATTTTCTGCATGGAATCAGCACATCCATAGAATAGCTAGAAAAGTTTTGATATAGCCAATTTTTTATTTAAAAATATAGACAGTTGCAATTTACTATTTTATTTGACTTACACACGAGCATTATGTTGTATATAATAATGTTTCATGTAATAAAATAATGATTAATGTAAAAAATGAAAAGTAATGACCCTTGTGACCTTGCGCATTATCCAATCAAAAGTGGGGAAGGAGAATCTTGATAAAATGCATAAGAGATAATTTGCATGAAACGCTGCATAAAAAAAAACCAATAATAAATACGGGACAAAACCCATCCCTTATTGATTTAAAATGGTACGTGCAAATACGGGACAATTCCATATTTCAAGGGGCGGAGTATACAATTTTAAAAGTGTTTTACTCGTAGTGAATTTAGGCTCAAAAACGTCTTATTTATGAGGTTCTATTTCCTAATGTTGAAACAAAGTTCAACACCTTAATGTTTCAAAAATGCAGAAAAAAAAAAGATAAAATGACACACAAAAAAAGAAAAAAAACACCAGGTATTTATCATTGACGTTGATGATTTAGCTGATTAACAGCATCCAGTACCTTCAGAATCCTGCAGATGGCGATATCACCTCATCCGCCCAAGAAATTAACCACGTTAAAAAAAGATGCCAAAAATTGGTTTGTGCTAGTAACCAACTCGTCCCTTTATTACGAAGTAAACAGCGCGAGGAGAGTCATCCGCCTCATTTCACTTGATGATTGTGGATCTCGTATTATTTTTCTCCTCCATCTGTCTTGCTGATGTCTTTCAGAAGGCCGTGACCTACAGCTCGTTGCTGGTGAATAATTCATAATTGTGTGGAGATGGGCTCATGACCCTCGTTTCCACTCGGTTTGGAAGTCCCACGTGCCGTGAGGGGGGGGGG